>JABJVR010000029.1:5622937-5640472 GCA_025773905.1 Chitala chitala
CAATAATGTAGTAAAAAATATATTAAATGTCATATATATATATATATATATATATATAGAGATATATATCTATATATATTTATATATATATATATATTGTCCATGCAAGCACGGCATGAACAGAAGACATTTGAGTTTCCTTTTTGTTTCACAGGTGTCACATTAATCTTTTCAATGCAGACAGGCAGTACAGCCATCAGGTTTTATGTTCCCTTTTTATTTGCTTTATCAGAAATACCAGAGTATCCATGACAAAGAGACACAAAGCGTTTGCGTGGCTTTAGACGTCATAGCCATTGACATGGAGCGGTCAGGAGCCGGGCCTGTGTCTGCAGGCGTCAGCTCCGTGACGGAGATGGAGGAGCAATGCGCCACTGTTATCGTCGGGGGCATGCGGGCCACGCGGGGCACCTGTCTCAGACACAGCAGCACCGGACTCTCACTGACCCTGACGTCAGCGGTTGGACATGTGATTGATGGTGCCTCCCTTTCCACGGCCTGCACAGCCCTCGCCCTGACCTTTAATGTGAAGGATAGCCAACTATCTGTCCGCCCTCGCCCCTAATCCTCAAATGCTCCCTCTGGTTAATAATGACCTTGAAATTTCTCACTTCGGGTTCCAGACTCTTTCCTGCACTGTGTGCTGTTCTGATCATTTTCTGTTTTGTTTTAAATAGGAAATATGTGACCGTTTTGATTAGAAAGCCCAAAATAAGGTCCAAAATTAAGGTCCAAGTCCTCCTCTGTCTGTCACCTTGGGTAAATTTGCCCTTGGGGACAAATCCTCTGGTATGTATGCAGAAGCTTGAAGAAGGTGCTAAATATATGTTAGGAGGTCAACATTGTTCATTTTCTCCCATCTAAGATGAGTCATGTTTTAAAGGTTAATTGCACTTGCTAATTGCTCTCCCTCTCCAAAGAATGCAAGCAAAGTGGAATACGTCATCCCGAGGCTAGACAACAGGTCTTTTAGGCTATTTCAGTAAGAACATTTAGGTTCAGAAGAGTACTTAAACACCCTCAGTACAAATTTACAGCAATAGTATTATTCATTCCTAAGTTTCTTTGGACAGAATCATCTGCTAAATTAATAAGTATAAATATAAACATTATCTGCACATCCTGTCCCTGTTGTATGTGTATGTGTATATATAGCATGTAATCCAATCACAGAACAGAACCGCACAAAGAGAACTGTAAGACTGTAACTGTGTGATAAGCCCAGACAACACACTGCCATTCTAACCAGTATCAGTCCTTCCACCACAGCTAAGATAAAAAACAATGAAAGAGTAAGGCCCAGTGAAGCACTCCTGAAAGTTACCATAAAATAAGGACATGTTTTTCAAAGAGTTCTCCTGTAGCAGAGCCGACTCATAAAGTGTAGTGCAGTTTTAGCAGAGAAAAAATGGAATATGAGGTTGAATTTTTGAATTATATTGAGCGCAATATACGATGGGTAGGCATGCCAGCCAGGACATACCGTGCCTTGTGGTACGCTCTCTCTGGATAGGGGCCAGACCTCCTCTAACCTTAAGTTATCTTGTCTAGGTGGCTTGAAAAGACATGAATGACAAATACTCACTGTGTGAACAAGCAAATTCTCTGGTTTATGACAAGTACACTTTGATTTTGATCGTTCTGATATTGATGTTGAGTTACCTTTGTTTACAGACTGCACAAATGGAACAGCACATGAAAAAATATAATACATTTTCTGGTCATAATAATGGTCACAGGACTTATTATGAAAAACATGGAAATGATAAAAATTAGACAGTAGTACTAGCAGAACTTTAACAGATTTTACACACTGTGTAAGACATGGTAATATTGTGAGGATTGTTATGATGGTATAGCACCACGGTTGGAGATTTTTATCTAGCCCTATATGTTTTTTCCTGTGCTGTTTGTGTTTTTCCATATCAAATTTCAATACAAACTGTAACAAGTGACTTATGAAGATTATATTGGACGTGTCATTTTGACAAAAATCTTCAAATCATTACAATATTTTATCATTTATAAAATCTTTTGAGCATGCTCACGTTTGAAAAAATTTAAATATCAGAGTAATGCTCCGATGTGAACAGTTATGCACGCTGTTTTTTTAAACACATGTAAATAATTTCTGCCGAAAGGAAAGATTTTAATTCACAAATTAGATAATCTATTTTACACACATGCGTGCACACAAGATATGTTTGAAGTCACCAGTTCATCAGAATCACATGCCTTTGGACTGTGGGACAAATGTGACACACCCACAGATTCAAACCCCCGTTGGTGTATGACAACAGTGATATCTGCTGAGTCAATGTTATGCTCAACCAAAATGCACGGTCACACAAACGGTTTGTTTTCACACTGACTGAAAGAACAAAATGTCAGCCACAACAAGCCAATGACATATCCCAAGACAAACACTCCACTAGCAGATAAATGTACTCCTCTGATGCTTCTGCATCTAGTCTTTGTAATACAACAGACCTTCGATGCTGGCAATAATGCCTAAAATGTCATTTATTCCACAATAATAACACTCGATGGGAAAGAAGCGCTGTGGTCATGGCAAAAACTGCCTTCAACAGGGTGAAGTAGTTATGTTAAACACTGAAGAAGTGTTACCTACAATATTTTTGATAGATTACATCAAGTAGGAATGTAATTTTAAAGAAACAGGAAAATGCTACTTTAGTGATTTTCTCATTTTCAGATAGGAATGAAACAAGGCCTATTATCATCTGCACTGGAGTAAATCTATCAAAGTTGGTTCTTTTTCAGGATATTACTCTTTATATTGTTAAAATGAATGACCTTTAAGATAGGTAGCCAAGTACACAGGACTCCAAAGACGTAAAACATTAGTGAGAGAAAATGCACATGCTTTCCTAAGTGTAAACATTTCTCATGTTTCAAAATGACAGTAAAAGCCACTGGGGTGAAACACAACATTTAATAAAGCGGGCCTTTGAAGAGTTCACATCCTGCTCAACAAGGCGTCCTGAGCCTATAGGATCATGAGCACACTGCAGCTATTGAGATGAGCACAGCTGGACACTTCTCACTACAAAAGCAAAGGGAGGAGAATATTTTTACAGCAGCCCAGGTAACAACAGGGTGTACAGAACTCCAGCTCCAGGGCTGTGTCTCTGCTGACTGAGGGTGGCCGGAGTGGGTTGTCAGCGTGCTGTCACTTAAAAGGACCCACCTCCATCACTGAGCCGGCACACAAACGCGAGGAGACCCGCTTTTGTTTTTTTACCCCAACTTTTACCTCAAATTAGTCATTTTCGATCGTGGACTCGATTCAAGGCCACTCCTGCCAGAAGGCTTTGAAGGCTGTGATTTCCTCATGCCCTGAGGAACATAGAAACAGTTGAAAAACATTGAAAACCTTTATGTAACATTTGTGATTTTCCAAATTCTAATTACCAAAGATGAGTAAGAATGTAGATGTGCTGAATACAATTTCTACAAAAAAAGTTATTGCACAATGGGGACTTGTAAAAATCGTTAGAAATCATAACATAAGAAATGTGTTTTCAACTGAAGTTTCAAGCCCATTAATAATCATTTTGTTGTCAATCCCCAAAGACATACCAAAACCTAAGTTTAATATTCTTATAATCTATTACGTAGTACTGTATACCATGGTAAATTTTATCTGCTATGCAGGTAAACAAAAAACCCTGGTAGGTGAGCATAGCTTAAAGCTACAGATTTTTTTGTAGGATCTGACTGAGCCCTGCCCGTTCCAGCTTCTCCCTTTATATAGTATAAGGAAACAATTCTTAGACACGAAGTGACATGTATTCATATGTTCATGCTGTGTACACCAAACTGGCTATAAATAAGGCAGATCTGTAAAAGTGCTGTAATGTTTTACTACTTAATGCTGCAAAGTTTTACCAGTTAATAACTTTAAAGTTTTGTCCAAAGCCACCCTTGTTTTTTGTACCATACTTTTTGCTGGCTATCTGAGTGACATTACAAAAGACAATCAAATCTGAATTTATTTATTTGTTAATTTATTTATTTATTGTTATACCAGGGGTTATTAATCTGGAGTCCATGAAAACTTTGCAGGAGGTCCGTAAACTTGTATGAGAAAAATACGTATATCTTTACTTTTACTGACCTCTAAGTAAAGGATTATTTAAGAATATTGTCCTGAGAACCATTCCATTGGCTTCACTAGACTCCCAAAGGGCACTAAGGCACAGAGAGATGTTTGAATTTCACCTTGGTGAGAATGGCACGGCAGATGCTTGCGTAGTGCTTGAACCTAACACCCTAAGATTTGTGGGTTTGAATCCCTGCTGCAGCCTTATTTGTGTGGTCTCAGTGTTGTCTCTGTACTGTGTGTGTGTGTTTACACTGGGCGCTCCATTTTACTTCTATAACCCCATCATACTGTATATAGGTTCCATCCACATGCCTGACACCTATTGTTTGTTTTCCAGTTTTTTCATCAACTCTGCAGTGCACGTGCAGAATGAAGAAAAACCAAGGAGGCAATGCAATAAAGAACAACATGGTGTCAAACAGGCCTTCTCAAGTTCCACACAGCTCTTCCTGTTTACACCCACGGTAAGTCATCGTTCTGCAGCTTATTGATTCACATCACTTTAAAGCAAGTGCTTAAATTGCAGGCTATAAATCAGATATCTGTTAATGAAAAATGACCATAATGCTAAAAAAATAGTTACATTAAGGAAAATGTCTTTTTTATTTTTGACCAGGAAGAGGAACAGCACAGAATTTACTGTCTAATTTAGGGACTTGCTAAATGTTTTTTGAATAACTGCAAAATAGGAAGGATATAGTCATGTCACTTCAAGTTCAATACTTAGCCCTGTTACCAAGACTGAATAAAAACATTTCACAGCATCAGTACATTTGCTTGCTCAAATACAGACTACTGTTTGGCTCAGGGGCAGTGTAGCCTCACACACTGGGAATTCTCAGTTAGAATGTGGCACTTTGTGTTGTGCGTGGAGTTTTAACGTCATCCGCTGGACATGTGGTTTTGGTGCAAGTGCTCCTGTTTCCTTCCACAAAGATGTTGTTGAGTTGAACAGTTGACTGCAAGTTGTCTCTAGTTTACGAAAGTTTGTGTATAATAGATTAGAATCAGTACCAGGCTCCCTTTGACCCTAGTAGGTGACAGGGTTTGAGAATTAATTTGTCAATTGCCTATGACATTATTTTTTAGTTTCTAACCTGTGGCATTTAACAACTTATAAGTGTGGGAAATACATTTAATCTAATAAAGTTCTATCAAGCTCAGTGTACTGCAGGACCTAATCAGGAAAATGTCATATTTCATGTAGACTATACCCTTTTGCAAGTGATGTAGTGATGTTTTGCCCACAATATATTTAAAATCACTTCACATAGGCTAAACAAAATAATAACTACAATAAGGACTGCCTAAATTTGGTAAAACTCTTTATGTTTCTGGCCAGGATGGGATTCAGAACTTTCCCACCTCACACAAAGTAGCTCACGTCAGTGATACGGACTCCCACTTTAACGTTTCCTGACTGAGAATGGGTGGAAGCGGAAATTAAAAGATTTCATAGAAAGGGCTCCTGTATCATGTTGCATTAAATAACATTGAGTTCCCGCCACTGCAGTCGTAGTTGGTCTCGTTTGTGTCTATAAATGAAAACATGAACAATCTTAAGTAAGAGTTATCTCGATTTTTGTTGCTCTTCAGACTTCATATTATTTAGACGTCACTAAATTTTTCTCAGCTTCTCTGTGCTGATTTTTCATATGACACGAGTGTGTAGTTTCAGAAAGTGGATGGTTAACTCCAAGCCTGGGATAGCTGTGTCCATTGTCCACTTGACCTTTCATCCTCAGCCAAGTTTTATACATTTCCTGTACATTGCAGCTATTGTGTATGTTCTGATTTGCATTTTGTATGTTTTTTTATTGCAGACATTTTTGTCCATAACGGACATGTATGGCTACCATATAATTCTATGATATTCTAGAGAGGCTTCTGCATTTTATTCAGGACAGGTCAGGACAATTAAATCCCAGTGGGCAGTCCACATTTGGCATCCCACAGAAAATGTGTGCGGTCACCCTTTAATGATACTCTTGTGTATTCCAGACCTTATGAGTTTGGAGCATTCACCTGTCTGCTGGATCACATATGGAGCTGCTTAATCAGCAGTCACGTGCCCCCTGTGGCCTTCACAGGCAGCACAGTTTTCTGTATTTGCTACAGCCTTAATTATGTGGACACATTAAAGATGATGAGTGCTTTTGTGTTATTGTTACTTGTGTGGTTGTATTATAATCCTTTCAGATATAGCACTATGCTATCAGTTCCACAATGTATGTGGTCCTTGGTGTCAAGTGACAATAGTGTGGTGTGTTTCTTTATGATCACGTCTATAACATGTGAGACTGGGCACAGTGCCCCAAACACATATCCTGCATGAGAGCCAGTCAGCATTGTTCATGAAGTTCTGCCTCAAAACAGTAGAGTTCTGTCTTTATACTGCACAGATGTTTAATCTAGCACTGCACTGAACTCTTACAGAGAAAGGTCCAAAACCAACATTATGAAATGAACAGCACAAATTACTACAAAAATAGTGGACTACTTTAAAATAAACCCAGCTGATTTTACATTCGCTGAAATATTAGTTCATCTGAATGGTTCCTTTTTTTTCTCAATGAAAAATAAAATGTAAACACTGAGCTTGGGTCTGTATTTTTTTTTGTGTGTGTGAATGACTGGGGTAACATTTCCTTCCTTTAAACATCAAAGACCCAAGTAAAAATGTGGTGCATATGACACTAAGTACACCAAGGCAAGACACGCCTGATGACCAAGGCCCGGTCCGCAAGAACCGGGACATAACATACTAAAAATCCATGCTATGCACAGTGACCCCACTTCTCGCCACAACTTATTTAGTCTGCATCAGAAGCTCTCTGAGGTCATGCCTAAGTAATGCAGTCACCAGCTCTTGACAAAAACAAACCACTGGTGTGCTGCTTTTGCCACAGGTCCTGCCAATGGCCCTGTCAGCCCTCTGCCCTCATGTGGGGGCACAAAATTAGAGCCACTGCAGCTTAGTAACTGATCTATGTCTTTGCAATGTTCTTCTTTCAGTATTTCTCCTATCAGAAAAAGCAATCATATGATGCTTCTCTGTTTAAAACTGATTAATTTTGGCATGCAAAGTGTCTCTGCAAACGTCCTCATCACTCTGCGCCAAAGTCGGTGGAGTGCATGGCAGGAGGGCAATTTTAAGGTCTATGTAATGCCACATGGTGTATTTCGAAGGTGGCCAATATTAGATTAACAGAACATTTATACTGCAGCTAAGAGCCAAAAATAAAACCAATTCTTTCTTTTTCTTGCTATGCTAAATAAAGCTACGAACAGAGACAATGAGTTAAGCTTACGGGTATCATATAGCTTCTGTCTGTCTGCTATACTAATGAATGCTCACTGTTTGCCTGTTGCTCAGTTACAAACCAACGGCAAAACAGAAGAGAAGGTCATAGTAACTTGTGAGATGGTATTTTGTCACAAGAACATCATACAAATGATCTTTCCTTTAAACAAATTTAAAAAACAGTGAAATTATGTTTTGTGATTAGTTGAAAATATTCTTGTTCCTTGACATGATTAATGAATTTAGTAGCTGGGAAGATTGTGACAGTTCTGAGGGGTGTCTGCCTGTCTTGTGATCATGATGGGTTCATCAAATAACACTGGTTACGTGTTATCAACACACACTGTTTATTTTGCAATGGTGTGTGAATGAATGCGAGAGCTGGTGCACTGCAGTGAAGTCATGTTCCACTCACACTCTAATCTACTCCTGGGCCTCTCAGAACACACTCTTGGCTGAACCTGGTGGATGAAGGATTTATACAAATTAGTATCTCTAATCACAATGTCTATCATCATTCTATTCATCATTCTATATTTTTCTAAATGGTTGTCACATAGATCACATGTTGTGAGACAAAAACCTGAAGATATTACATTTACTCTACTCAAGTGTTTCACAAATGCAAACATCTCCCACTGTTACGTGCTCCCAAGAAAGTGAAAAGCACATGTAATTTGTTACTATTGGCTGCTTATTGTGCAGTTCTGAGAAACGAACTGAATTTTCTATTTTTCAATATCACACTATGAAGAGATATTAAAACACTGAGGAGAGATTAAAGTGTGTAATTATTATAAAGACACGTGTGTTGCAAATAAACCAGAAGGTTGTGAAGGATCTTCCTTGAAGTGGAGACCTAATGCAGTAACTAGCAAGTGTTCTGAATTATCTGAGCATCTCTGAAAGTTGGTCCAGCAATGCTATTTCTGGTCAACACGTTAAAAGACCTTTGTACCCACCAACAGGGCTGTATGCCCCCACAGTTACAGGGGGACATTACATCAGCCCAAGCGGGGGGGCACTGACTCATTCTGACATCATGGCACTTTGTGTCCACTTGATCGCAACCATCTCGCCACCCGCTTTCTTCCTTGGTTGGGCCCATCTGATTGCAATCATCTATCCAAGAGCCAGCTGATTGTTCACCAACTAGTTCCACCTGTCAGCAATCATCTAACCCGTTCCACCAGATCGCATCCATCCCTGCTCACTGATTCTGATACTAATCACCTGTTTATGTGAATGTTCAAGTTGCTGCAATGTGTTGATCGACTCTACTGCCCCGTGTCCCATAAAAACGTAGAAATTGAACAGCTTCGGTTCAAATACTGATGACAGGATAATCTGATTTAAATGTTTAATGTTCACAAAAGAGTAGGTGGTAGTTACAGAAGACTGAGCAGCCCCTCAAAGTGCAACTTATCATTTTCTATATTAATGGAATATGGCTAAGTAAAGTATTTCAGCCAATTTATACTTTTGAAGTTTAAAATGAGAATGTAAGGATGTTTAAATTGACCAATTGTAGCTTATTTTGATTATTTGCATAATGCAAATAAGGAAGTGTGTATAAAGAAAAGAAATCACTGTATATAAGAAACAAAACATTGTTTAAAAATTTATAACAAGTGATATCAGAGCATCTTTCTGCACTTTGAATGTACACATTTATTTGTTTTTTTCCGTGGTAGTCCATAACATTGTAAAGCTGAATACTAACAATATTACTATGTATACATTTTTATGCAATGGAGAGAATGAATTCATTAAAACAAATTCTTTACTTGTTGACTTTCTCCAGTTTTACTAGTACACCATTTATTTTTGCACTTTAAGAACAAGAGAACACAAATGTGTGCCAAAACATGTAAAGTTCAAAATAATGAGGAAAGTATATTAATAAAAACTACATACCATCTGGGGGTGGTTTGCAAAACAAGGAATCACCCAAAACTCTGGCAGCAGCCAGTCCGGTTGTAAGTGCATGTTCTTTCCAACACGTGGAACGAAAATACAAAAGAGAAGAAGTGTGGAGTATTACTACCTCACAGGGTCCATGAGTAGACATCATCGTAAACAGGCGGCAGAAGGAATTCCAGTGGAGAACTTCTCAGCTATGCCTAAAACCATGTGCAGGGCTTCCCTTTCATGTCGGGTGATGGCCTGTGCCAACTGTCCCAGGAGTGCACACTTACACAGGTACTGTGGTTAGGCTCAGGTACTTAGCAAATGTAAAGAGGAAATCTCTCCAGAGAAATTTAAGTGCAACTTCAGATGTTTTTGGTAAATTCATTTCAACAGTTGAATAGTGTTGTTCTCCTCCCTGTGTCAAACACAGACACTTTAGCCAGGGATGAAGTACAGTGCACTGGTATAATACATTTACAATTACATGCACATCACAAGCAATAATGATGAGAAAAAAATTGTTTGCCAAAATCAAAACTCAAAATTGTTTATCTAAAAATGTTAAGTATATCAATAAAATCCTCAAATAAGTAAATGTATATAAATGTTTTCTAATTTATATACTGGTATATATGCAAAATACGGTTGGGTATTTTACTAACAATATTATATCCAAAGATGCTGTAAAGAATGAGAAAAAAATCACATGAGTAAATTTATAGATTACCAACATGCAAGGTGCGTGTAAAAAAAAATTAAAATCCAATTGATTTTTGTTGTGATCTTCCTTTTCCTTTAAAATAGCATCAATTTTCTGCACTTGTGCACAGTTTTTTGAAGAACTTAGCTGGTAGCTTGTTCCAAACATGTAAGAGAACTAACCATAAATCTTCTGTTGCTTCTGTCTCTTCATCCATTCCCAGACTGACTATAATGTTGAGATCGGGGCTCTGAGGCCAAACCATCTCTTACAGCACTCCTTGTTCTTTTTCCTGAAGATAGTTCTTTATGACTGGCTGTAAATTTAGGGTTATTGTCATGGTGCAGAATGAATTTGGGACTGGCCAGACATCTCCCTAATGATAATGCCTAATAGATAAGTATTTGCCTGTACTTTTTGCCTTTGAGGAGACTGCTAATTCTGACCAAATCCCGAGGTCCATTTGCAGAAATACAGGCCTAAATCTGTAACGAAGCTCCACCATGCTTACAGACAGTCATCTCTGTACTGCTCTCCAGCCCTTTGGCAAACACTCTTCTGGTACAACCAAATATTCCAATTTTGACCCATCAGTTCAGAGGTCCTGCAGCCATCTTACTGCTCTCTGGTTCTTTTTATTTTGTTTTTTGTTTTTTGTTTTTTTTTTTTTTGCATAGGTGAGTCGCTTCATCTTGTTTCTATGTTGGAGGTACTTTGTGGCAAAATTTCTAAAAAGCACTGGAAATAAAATCTTACACTTTTACTAAAAATTTTCACTTTGTAAGACATCACAACATGTAATCTTCAACATTGAATGGAAAAAAAAAACATTTGAATCCACATACAACAGTTACACAACAATCTAGTTCATGTCTGATGTGTTTTTTCCTTTAATTTAGTTGTTAAAATGTTTCAATCAAGAGACACATATTTCTAAAGATGAAGCTGGCCTTGTTTATGGCTGTAGCCTTAAGTTTAGACTTCCTTTATTTCAATGCATTCTCACTCAACCTCCTAACAATCTGGTTTTTCCATGCATGTTGCTCAGATTTCCTGCACTCTTTATTGTTACCCTTTATAACGAAACTATTTGTCTTCTTCTATTAAAAACAGATTTCTGTCCAAAAGAATTTTCATTGGAAGCTGTTGGTCAGGTCCAAAGAGACTGCTACTACAGATGTGTCTTTTTCTAATTCTTTTCTTAAATGACTGTTTTCACTTAAGAGTGAGACTGACTTCACACAGCATTTTTAATTCCTGTGTACACCAAAATACACACAGGGTCTGATACACCTTATTCAACCTGTCAGCCTTGAATGTGCTTTTGTCCTACGGTCTGATAAAGAAACAGTTTGACCTTTTAAGTACTTTTCAACAGATGATTGGATGGCAAACAAGTTTTTAAAATACATTTGCAAATCTTTCCATATAATCAGACGTGATTTAGTATTTCCTAAAGTACACTGCAGCGATGTTTTTGCAGTCAATTTTAATTGACATTTCCAATGAGAGTTCAGGATGAAAGTAGAAAAAAAGGCAAAACACAAAATGGTTTTCAAAAATTCCAAACCATTGTCTTTATGTTAATAGAAATAAAAACTCCCAGAACATTTTCTTCTTCTTTACAAAAAAAAATAATAATTATACTTGCAACAACAAAACCAATCTAAGTAATTTTAGTGCATTCATTATTTCATTTTTCAATTGCTTATACTGGACAAAGTTCCATAGCGCTGATGATACAATTACAATAAGATTAAATTAAATTAAAACTGTGCATGAGAATACATGCAGTGTCTTTGGCAGCTAGGGGGGCAAGTAGACAGAGGAGATTCACTTAGACTAAGAGGACAGTTGGTGCAAGTATAGAAATTAGCATTTGTGTGAGAGGCCTGCAGTTTCAGAGCCGCAACCAGCTTCCACATGACAAATTGTGAGCCACATTTCTTTCTGAGTCCATTGCCATAGTTTGCCCTCAAAGCCAAATCCACGTCCGGAGGAAACCCTGATGCCATGAGGGTGGGAAAAAAGGAGGCTTACTTCAGATTTACTTGAAAATGATAATGAAGATGGATCTCTTTGCCAATAACTTAATGGATGGTGGTGGCTGTTGTGAAGGAGTGAAGCCAGTGAACGGAGCACGTGGGACCGCTGCTTTTCTGGGCCCATTAGCGGAGTGTGGACCGTGAAGCACACAAGGCTGATAAATCTCACACACTCTGAGAAGACTACTTAACCCCGAGACCGAGAGGAGCCTCCATTCAGCTGGGCGAAGACACACAAAGACCAAAAAGACATTCATGTGAACAAGATAAAAACTATTTCAAATATTACACATTTATTACAAGAACAGTCTTTATGTGTATTTAACCTAAATTCCCTCAAAATGTTTTGATACTCCAACATTTACTAAGGATGGTAATATATTTTTAAATACCAGACCACTGTAATTAGTGCAGTCAACCCTACTCTGTGTGTGTGTGTGTGTGTGTGTGTGTGTGTGTGGGTGGAAAGGCAGGCTTCTAAAGTGTGGGAAGCATCAACATTGCCCCTAGTTTGGGTAAAAGAACTCTTGCAAAACTGTTAGTTCAGAAACCAAAGCACTTTAGTCTCCAGTGTGATTGTGTCAGGTTTGATCCCTAGCCTTATCCTGTCCACAGGTATTTGCAGGAAGTGGGGCTTTAACCTAACCTGGCTGGTAGGAGGGTATATTGGTGGGATGCCCGTTCCTGGTTTTCTCATGTGGAATGTCAAGCCTCTACATCTTCAGATTCACATGCATTACATGCAACATGTTTTGGGAAAACGTTTGTTATGAATTATCTTTAGCCATCAATGGGAGATTAATGTTATAGGGCTTTTTTATTATTTTAGAAATGTTTATTACACACAAAAAATATCACATGGGGGTGGAGAAATAAGATGGACAATATTGTAAAAAAATTAAGCGAGAAATCCTTCACATACACATACACGTGCCAGAGGACAAATTATACTATTGTTAATGTTGAAATGCTCATGCTAAAGCAACAATGTATTCAGAAAAGACTTTCTTCACCTGCTAAGATACACCTCTGTAATGATTGTGAGAGTATAGACATCCACCTCTGCTTCCCTGTTCAATGGGATGGAACATTTTCAAAGTAAATTACAAATGATGAAATTACATCAGCCTCAGATGTCAATTTCTCAGATGTCAATTTCTGAATCATGTCTGTTTGTACGGTCTAAAAAACAAACATTTGGAATCAGTTTCGTTTTGGTGACAGGACAGCAATCAGAAATAATGATATGGTATGTTTCAATTTCTCTTGACAATATTTTCTTTCATCGATTATCTCACTAAAGAAAAACTGATGCTATTAGACGTTTTTGTTTTTACTTTCTGACCAAGGTGGAGGTTCATTCAACAAGCATTTAATAGGATTCTCAAAGAGGCACTTTCCAAACAGAACTATCAGGCCATGACAGCCAGCGTCTGTTAATTCAGGCAACGGAGTGCCTACCTGTGAATTAAGTGCAGGCACATTTTAGACTGAGGAGACATTTCCACGGCTGGAGGTGGTATGGAACAAATTACTGGGCCATGTAATGGCTGCAGATCCACAAGATATTCCAAGGCTCTGCTTGATGAGGTTCCTGGATCAAACAATTTGCTAACCAGGCAAGCCTGACGGACCAGCCGGTCTCCTCTTGCTCTAAGTGTTTCTCATGTTCTTCAAACAGATTTCCTTCTTTCAGATTGAGAGGGCATTTCAAAAGGATTCATCTTTCATGCTTGCTACATAGGGAAATCTTTATGAATCAGTAGCAATTTTCCTATCAGTCCCTTCCAAGGTCCCAGCCAATAGTATGCTGTTACTGATGTCTTCTGGGTAAGTGTATCAGCATGCAGTCTTATAGGTCTATCTCTTAGGTCACATCCTTACAGAAATCAAATGCAGGTTTATATTTCCCTTCTTAGAAGCATTGATCTTCCTAGCCAGAAGCAACCATACAAGTGTTGTACATTCAAAGAAGGACTATTGCAACACTTGAAAAGGCTGGTATGAATAAAACGTACTGCTGAATAAAATTCAGCCTTATTTACTTCCTAAGAACACTGACATTACAAAACCTGGGTTCTTAAGCTTATTTAAATGCCAAAAGAAGAGTTCTACTAAAAGAAAGAAACGAAAAAATTAAATGTTAAACTATGATAACTTTTCTATTTAAAGTAATACTGACTAGTGAAATGGCCCACATACATTATTTATATCCCTTCAACCTATACTACCAAAATATCACCCTTTTATATTTAAAAAAACTGTATTTATTTGCTTAGTAAACAGTTTATAGTTTTATCACCTTTATCTCATAAGTGTCACGCCCCCCTTGTCAGCACCAGCCAGCCGTGCAATTAAGTACAAACATATTTAATCAGAACAAAGACAGCAAAGTATTACACCTACTGTGTGTGCTAAATCCCTTGTCTGTGACCTCATCTCCCTTCCCTAAGCTCCTCACTAACCTCTTGTATCTTTCCCAGCCCCATCCTTGTACTGGTTTGACTGTCTGGCTTCAACGACCCCTCGCCTGGCTTAAAGGACTCTGCTCAAGGGTTGCGAGTCTTACTTGGTGCTGTGATATAAATAACAGCTCTGCACAGAGGATCCCAGCCTCTCATGTGGTTCCTGCCATGTTACAATACTATTATAGAGAATTGTGACAAATATTGTATTTCCTTTCCCTTTTTGTACTTGATGTACTGCTTTGATACGTGGAATAAAACCATAAACAAACTGTGTACATCATTGCCAGTGGCATAATTATATACTTTTTACAGTAAATTCAGGAAGCAGTAAGAGGGCTTTCATTGAAATGTGTGTGTGTGCTTTATACTTTGTATTTTTTTCAATAATAATTTGCAGACATGGATAGTACTTACATATATATATATATATATTAACACACACACAAACATACTGCCCTGTTTCTAATTCAGGTCAGCCGTCTGAGCACAGAAACCAGAGAGCTTAACAATGTGCAGAGGCACTCAACTTCAATTAACTATGAACAGCAGGAAGACGTGCGCACGCTTAACAACATGGTGAAGACATCCTCATTTAGCTAAGATCACAGTCAACCATAAGCCTCAGCAGACAAGGAAAATGTCCGTAATGTCAAAAGCACACAGATTGTGATGGTGAGCTAATAGAACACGTGGCACAGTGCACCAACACAGGCTGTTTACAGTCTTGCCTGATCTCATTCACACAACAGTGAAAAGGGATTCTAGGGGACTTGTGTTGTTTGTTCATTATTAGCCTGTAATAAAAGCCTGTACCAATGTCCACTGTGCATTTCCCCATGGACTCTGCACCCCACCAGGCAGGAAGAATCTGCAACAGAACAAAAACACCAAACGTCTGAGGGCAGATAAAACGCACAAAGGCGGCTGGCTGCGCCAAGTTATCAATGGCCAAACAAAAGTAAATGATACGTGCTTCGATGCCAAGACCTGGACAGGTTTTAGCTAATCATTACAAGCAGGTCATTTTGCTCAAAATTATTTTTAATCTCAGGGAACAAAAGGTGCCCCGTCCCAGAGCATGGAGGTCTTGTTATGATAAAGTTGGAGAGAGAGACTTGATGCAAGACTTTCTTTTTTTTAACTTTCATCTGCTTGTACCTCTTTTAAGCAATGACGGTCTGGTTCCCTACACTGAAAACACAGACAGGGAAGATATGGAAGTAATTACGAGCTCTTTTAAAAGCTCACTGTTTAGAGCAGTCCTTTTGAAGAACCTTATCAGCAACTGGGCAAGGGTCAGCCTTGATGGAGATTTCCTCTGTCACTGTGACTTTCACTGCCTGACTGTAAAGATGCTGAAAAAATGAAAATATATACAGTCATCCAATTGAATACTCACTTCATACTTGGCTGTTTCAGTGATCTAGGAAACTAGTAATACAACAATGGTCCCAAGACACATATTGCAGGCATATTGACGGTCACACACACTCACGCAGACATGCACATTAAAGATAATAAATAACTGTGAGAAACTCAGTTTCAATCCATCCTAGCAGCAGAAATTGTGAAACGCACACAGGAGCAGCGCTGCCCTGCCTTGCCTTGCCTTGCCTTGTATGCCATGTCACACGCACATAAGAGTTATGGGACTCTTAACACTTGTTGTACTTTCTGCAATTAAGATATTATTAGCAACAGTTTACATGGTGATAATTACTTCCAAAAACATCATTAGAAAAGTTTTTTCAGAATGCATCTTGAGTGAATGTTATCCAGCTCTTTGTGGTTTTGGTATTGTGGTGCCATATGACAGTGTGCTAAAACAGCTTAGACGACTGTGCTGCTAGAACTAACACTTTATATGAATATGCATATAACGTTTTCTAAAATGTTTGTTACAACTACTAACAATTGGACTTGTTTAACAATAAAAATTATTTCGGATGGCACACATATAATGGGATTTTGCCAATAATTCAAAATATCCTAGAAAATTTGTTCTACTTCTATGATACAATTCACTCACTCCTCTGGATGTGGCTGAGTGGTGAAGTGCATGTGTGTCCTGGGTCCAGTTCTTGGTGTCTCCAGCATGGCTTTACTTGTCAAATTCTTCAAGCAGCGGACTATCAAAATTGACTTTCTTAGGTAAAAGTAAACCTTTCTCATTACCTGGATTGACGACAAACAGACATATTATGTATGACAGCATGAAGCTGCCCGTTGAGGTCTGATCTTCTAGTTGGGCAGATGTACTGTTGTCTCACACCTCCAGGGTTATGGGTTCGAATCTTTCTCTCAGGACTGTGTGTGGTGTTTGCATGTTTGCACACATACGTGTGTCAGTTTTCTTTGGTTACTTCTCATACAATTTGCTCTGTATGTGCATGTGTCCACTGAGGGGTTGGCAGCCAGTCCAGAGTGACCCCCACCTTGGTTCCTAAACTGCCAGGATAAGTTTCTGACTAATGGAAGATGGAGTAAAAATAATCTAATTCTAAAATATATTTTTGGTTTGCTGCACTGATGTCGACCTATATATTCTTTTAAGAAAAAAATATACAACTTTTTAATAATGAAAAACAAAGACAATTTTACAAGAAAGTTGAACAACAGAATATTATCTCAGCATCCAGACCTCAGTAAATTACCCATGTCTCTGTTTTTCTCCTTTAGATAATGACCAGAGATGAGGTCTTAGCTAAATGTACCGTCTGTAAACTCGTCTGACCTCCTGTACTTAAAAATGATAAATACCGTAAAACAAACGATCCTGAAAATTTTTCTTTCATAGCTATTACCTCCTTCACTGAGGTGCTATTTCACAGTTTTACTCATGAAGGTATGATGTTTCTACGTTCTTCATTTTTATTTATTTTTTTACACAATTTTAAATTTGTTTTTCAAAATGAAAATAAATGTGCGGTCAGCTGAAGTAAGAGTACTGAGCAAACCTGCTGCTAAAGTCATTGTCA
>JABJVR010000029.1:5640572-5669761 GCA_025773905.1 Chitala chitala
GTTTTTCAAAATGAAAATAAATGTGCGGTCAGCTGAAGTAAGAGTACTGAGCAAACCTGCTGCTAAAGTCATTGTCATGATCTGAATGGGAGTATCTTGGCTTTGTTACCCATCCATTTTTCAAGCACTTATCTTGGACAAATTTTATTATGCGTAATATCAGCCTCTGTATTTGGTGGAAAAAGTCTAACATTTTTGTGGGGTTCAGTAAAATATTAATTACAGGATTTCTGGAAACATAAAGAAACTATAAACAGTATATTTTATATGTGAATATAATTTTTATTTATGCTCTTATGTGTAACAAATCAACGTTATATTAACAGTATTGTTGTTTGACGTCCATTTCTGTCTTCAAGTACTTACAGTAACTGCATCCTGTCCACCGAGTACTAGACTGGTAACATATCCTAAGCAGAGGAGAATGAAGTGGAACACTTCTGAACTGTGTAAAGCTCTTGGAGGCACATTGTTGTAAATGGCACTATATAAAAAATTAATTTAATTTAATTTAATTTAATTGAGGCTGTGATTTAACACACAAGAGCACAATCAGAGTGTTAAATAGGTGGCAACACTAAATTGAAAAAAAAAACAAAAGATAAAGTCTAATTGAATAAAAACCTGACTTGGAAAAGAATTAATTGCATAGACAATAAATATACCTTTCAAGCTAAATATCAGTCAAAAGTAAAGAATAAATTCTAAAACTGGAGGAGGGGAAGTTAAGCATTGTGCCTGCAGGCTTTGTTCATGCACTTGCTATGGATATGGCTGCAGCTGCCACAGAGAGGTCCCAGGAGACAACCCCATCATGAGTGAAAGCTTGCAACTGTGCTGACTGCCCTGAGAGACTGTGCAAATCCAGTGGTGTACTCCTCAGACACTGGATTACAGTTAGGGCTCCCTGGGATCACAAGCATTACTAACACCTGTTATATGTCAAATTGCTGTAGTTCTTTCAATCAATGGAAACATTTGTAGAAATTATACAAAATGTCAGTTTTGGTTGTGTAATATTGGAGCCATGTTATTGGCTTTTTTTTTTATTTTTACAATCTACACTATGGTAACACCATGGGTTTAAGTGCTTGGACTCTTTCTGGACATTTCATGTCTCATGCACTAAGTATGGGTTAAGGTAACTTAAAAATATGTGCATTAACGACTTCTTAATTAACAGTTAAGAGTGATTCAGATGAGAGGGCAGTCCCATCTGTTACATAAACCCAAGCTGCAGAAGATCACTCCATACTTATATACAACTCTTCCATTAACAATGCATTTTTTTTTTCTTTTTTTTGTAGCTTATTCATACTGTGCTTCACAGGTCTTCTTGCAAGTTTGGACGAGTAAGAAGACACCTGAAACCTCAGGTGTTTCCCAAATGGAAACTTTGTTTCAGTCCTGGTGTATTAACAACTTTATGCAGTCATGCATGCTACATGTTTCAATCTTAGTAAAAAGCCTCATCAACTTGTTAGTTTGGAAACAGTGCACACACCTGCCTTACCTGTTGTGCCCAGCAGAGGTCCTGCTAGATATAGCACAGGAGACCCATTTCTTGGTCTATAAGGAGCCTTTTAAGGATTCCTACATTGAAGAGCATCCAGAGATCACTTACCTATGATCTTCAGCAAAGGAATAGCATCTCTAGGCTGGGCTGTCACTTGTTCACTACAAATAGTCATACATCCCTCCCTGATCCCTACACTTAAATGAGGTGTAAGGATGATAACCAATGATGTTTGAGAGTTCGGGTATCGAACCCAAAAGAACTGTTAGATCAGTAATTCCAATATAAATTAGTGTCATCAATGGCTCTGAAATCCAAATGATGACATTGCTGTAAAACCAGGCGTACACAGTTACTTGTCTGACATCTGTACTCTCTTTTGCTGCCAGCCTTTCCTCTGACAGGGTAATCTGTGTTTACCAGAGCCTGTAACTTGGAACAGGTCTAGCCAATAAGGACTGCCACTAATACATAACCCATAACAGCACAGCTACGGTAAGAGCTGTTGAAATGTATGATGCTGGAATCTTGTTTTCATTCTCAGTGTGCACGTTGCAAGCTGTACTTTACACAAGATAGAACACAAGAAGTTTTCTTCACTCATTGCACCTCAGGCGCTATTTAAGTCCAGTGGCACCTGTGTTGATGACAGCAGAGATCACTCTGTCCTTGTCAGATATTCTCTACCGTTATATGGTCATTTTTCTCACAATTCGTTCTGTTTGCTTTTCGAACTTGATCCATTGGCAAGCATATAAAGAGATTATTCTCCTTGGTGTGTGACATAAAAAGCTCCTTCACCAGTCAGATAACCTTACTAGCATCCTGGATTAGCCTTTGTGGTGGACCTCACATTCAGAATAAAGATAATTTGTTTGCACATTCACCCCCTTTTCTATAAAATTGAAGACAAAGGGAGATAATGATTATATTCCTCAGTTCTTTATAACATACCTGGAAAAAAAAAGTCTTGGGTTGGTGATTTCTGCTTAATTCCTTCCTTCTATTCCTTCTGCAGTTTATTTATCTATTTGTCAATTTTTGAGCAGCTTGTTAAAAAATCAAAGCTGTTGTATATATCTTGTATTTGGATTCCCTAAAACCAGTTGCACTCCAATGGCTAAACCAGAGGGAGTCCTACACAACCAATGATGGATCCTCAGACAACAAAGATGTATTCCTCTATTGACAGCCATCTAGTGGCTCAATGGGTAGCCCATCAGATGGGGATGTGGAAGTCTCCTGGCTCGAATCTCAGACCAGGACACCCAAATGCTATGCTCCCTGGGAGCTGAAAAATGGCTGACTGCTGTTCCCCTCAGCAAATGGGCTAAATGCAAAGAACAAATTCCTTATATGTCACAAACCTTCTTGGCTATGATCCCGATTTCCCCTCTGTAAAGTGGGCATCCCATGTACACCTTGATGTTAAGATTCATGAAGCTGTATTTGCTCATATTATGCTTTACTTTTAAATAGTAATTCATAAAAACCAAAAACCAAATAGAAAAATATTACAAACATCAATGGTTTTCTTGTCATCTATTGGATATTGTTTCCTTTGTCCATCTGACATGATTCTTTGCATAATACCTGTATCTGTTTTGTATAATATTTCTAAATAAACTTTCTTCCATTAACATACAGTTTGTACTGTCTCATTAAATTAAACTGTTATACAAAGTTTGTCATTAATCCCACACTTTTCATTCAGGATACAAAGTGCCTTGCGGCAAGGTGGAAAACCTAATTAAATCAACTTAAAAATCACTGCAAGTCGAAGGTTTGTCGTCTTCCTCCCAGCTACGTCATAATAAGGCAGTGTGGTGACACCACAGTCTGGAAAGATCTGCAGGAGCTCTGAACACGCAGTCTGGGAGTAGCAATATAATTTCTTCACAATCCTGTATCTAAAAACTATTGTGGAGTTGGGAATGAAAAGATCGGGTTGGATAGGAGTGAACAGTGCATATTTAAACTGATGCTAAATTATACTGGAATCTGTGATATTGTTTACATTTATAAAAGTAATATGGTTTATACCATCTCTCCTTATACATTTAATTATGCTGCTTTTTTGTGTTTACTGTCTTAACTGCGGTCCATTTTGAGCATCTGAAGGTGGCTCTGATTTACTAGTTTGTCAGTCCTTCCGCTCCACATTTCTGTACAATTTCTCCTCATGCGGCTGCGTATGATCTGTGTCTGCATGCGGCTCGTGATGTCATGGGTCTCCAAGAAAGCTTAAGAATGTTTGTGTTTTTGAATTTACTCAGTCTATTAAATTAGTGCCCCTAATGGGCACTCCCAATTTTAGATGACCTTCAGTTTTCCTTCTGCAATTACTGAGATCATTAAGGGACAAGCTTGGCCCTGTCAGTAGCTGCACTGTGCTCCAGTAAACATGAGCCAAGTTTCATTACTGAAAGAGGCGCTGGTCTTTGTAGGGCTTACATTACGTATTCACAGAGACCGGGGTAGTCATGGTGAATTTCCCAATCCCAAAGTCAAGAGCTAGGACACCGGAAAAGTCCAGCAGGATCATGTCTTTAGTAATACAACAACCAGGTTATATTATAGCCAGAGTATAAATTGGTTTAAACATTCGACTGTATCTACAACTGTTTTTGACTTAAACAACCAATGCATTAGGTCTGCCCGAGTTGTAATGTAAAGTTTTACATTGTATTGGCATAGACAGAAGGATTTCATAGCCTGCACATGCCCAAACAGGAACTTCATTCCAATCCATGATGCCAACAAACTCTCAGACTCGACATTATTGCTCATGCACCAGTCACCCCTGGAACAGTGTAAACACTGTGGTTTAATAACGAGTCGCCATTGCACACACGCTGAACCAGCTGTGCCGTTCTGTGTCACGTCAGAGTACGTGTGGCACAGCTTGTCCTGCTTTGCTCGACAGCTAAACGTGTGAAAAACCTGCTGAAGGTGTAAAACGGTGAGGAAGACCCATATGCACAAGACACTTCCTTTTCGCCCTTTACAAGCAGAAGCTGCTCTGCTCCTCCCATTTTCTCAGATTCCTTATGACTTTTGTCTGCATGTCTGGCACACAAAAGTACACTTTCTGCTCCCGCTATGTGAAAAAGACATGCTGTTATTCACATTCTGTTGAAACTTACAAAAAATTAAATGCATGCACACACACAAATAAAATTCTCCCGAAATAGTATTTATAACATTTATCCATGTTTGTTACATCCATTCATCCATTACAAATTGCTTGCCCTCTGCAGGGTTGCAGGTGGCCTGGGGCCTATGCCAGGCAGCCTAGGGGACAGAGCAGGGTACACCCTAGACAGGGTATCAACAGCCCTCTAACATTTACATATAAATAGAAATGACAGTCATGGAGGTGGTTATTAGTCATTGATCACGATGATTGAATGTTAAATATTTTTAACATAAAAAACAGAATAGTGTCAACTCATTGTAACTAGTGAAAGAGCATTAAGCTTGCTTTAGTGAGTTGTATCTCTATTCTAACAAACTCATAACATGTTAAAACATGTAGAGCAAAAAATCTCCAAAAAAACTTTTTGTTTGTTGATTCTAACTAATCACTTCTGACAAGAATAGTACAACACTGAATAAGATGTCAGTTTTAGCTCAGTAGATTAAGATTAAATGATTGGTTAAATATAAAAATCTAAAATAGTATATAGTGGATAAATAGTGGATTAACAGCACCCAGAGTTAATGCTAGCCTGAAATTAAAGTGTATTGTTTATGTTAAACGGCAGGTATCGGGATCTAACAGCAACTAATATATTCAAAGAAAAAAAAAGTTAAAAGTCTCATAGGAAGTGGTTTTCCCATGTAATCAAATAATATTATTACCTGTACAGACATTCTTGACAGGTTGGAAAATGGTTTAAATGTCCAAGATAAATGATTGGGTTTCTATAAACATCCAAAGTGCCAACATTCACTTAGCATCTGCTATAAAATTCAACACAGATTACACTGTTGCATTACTCCTTGCTAGGATACTGACATTAATGCTAAAAGGAACAAAAATCCCAATTTTTACTAAAAGGTGCTCATGTATATTGTAATAAACTAGTATGAAATGCACACGATTGTTTCTGGAGAATGAACACAGGCCTGTAAGAGTTAAATAAAGAAAGCCACATCCTGTCAGGTGATAAATATAATTTTCACTCAAAAGCTCCACACACAGATGACACGTTTTACAATCCATTCATTTGTATACTAAACTGATAAAATATTATGTCTGTCAAGACATAATGCACATGGATTATTTTCTTTCTGCTTTAATATAGTTAAAAGTTAATAACATTAACTTGCAGATAGGCATTGCTGTTGTAAAAGTTAATAACAAAAACTTGCAGATAAGCCTTGCTGTTGTTCTTTTGAAAAAGATGTTTCCTTTGACATACTTCAGACGTTTTACTTAGCAAAATTGTAAAATTAAGTGACTTTGGACCAAAGCATTAAGAGAGAAAAAAATTAAGATTACAAATTGCTGCTGTGAGAATGTTAAAAATGGAAAGTATTTTGTTGCTATGTTGAGCTACCTGTTGAACTCAGTTGGCTCTCTTTCACCTGCTGTGAAAGGTTATTTTGGCTTCGAAGCTTGTCTTGTCTGTGAAATTTAATGTTTCCGGCGTGGCTGTGGAGGATGTGAATGTGAACAGCTTTTGGGCTTTAAAAGCAGGTTTTTATTCTTAACATATGGAAACTCTGATTGGTCAGAGAGTACAGGGAAGTGACAAATGATGAATCCTTTCCTCTTCTTAAAGACAGTATTCAAAACAGCCCAGAAGTTAGGAACACCTTTTTATGGGAATTCCCTTAGTTGTGTAGGAAAAGGTCTGGTTGCCATGCAAACGCTCAGTGTTCTGCAGATGTTCTTTCCTAGATCACGTTAATTTACTTGATACTTAAGGAGCTGAAGACATATAAGTAACCTTCTCTATTTTTAAGCATAATTGCATTTTTCAGCTAAATTCAAGATAAAGTTCACCATTCCGCTGATCCACTTAACTGCAATCAACTGCGGAAAAAAAATTAAATATATATAAATATAAAAATTACTATGGGGTTCACAATTTTTAAACCTCACTGCTTGAGTGCTTGTAGGAAACTATAGTGTAGATTAGAGAATAATGAGGACAAATTAGTGAAAAAGTGATACTACAAGTTATTAATTACAACCCCGCAACACATGTCTTCCATGAAGTCAGTTTAATACTCTTTTTAATTCCTAAATTTGAGATATCCTGTCAATGTCTTCATTGGTTCTTCAGCTCGGTGATTGGCATTCCAAAAGACCAATTGGTAAATATATCCATTTACTATGATGAAAGTTTGGTTATGATAGAGTCATAACCTGTTAGTCATCTGTGTTAACTGAATGCATTAACAGTATGTAATATGCATTTTTATATATAATAGAAATATGCATACATATGTCAATACATCTGCCTTAGATACCTTTTTGATATATTATGGAAATATAATTTTTTTTAATTGTATTTTGTAGAAAGTTATTTGTGTTGGAGCATCAAGAGAAACTAGCTTCATTCATCATACTAATCTCTCTCCTTTTATTACTTAGATGTACCATTATAATCATTAACATTTCTTGCTAAAATAATTTATACAGAAAGGCTGATTCTCCTATTACTATACCAAAGGTAAAATATAATTCTATGAATCTACAAACAAAAAACAAACAATATAAAAAATAGCAAAAGCAAAAAAAAAAAATGCTGTTTGTAACACTATCTCATTAACTTCAACTTTCTTGTAGAACGTGTCCCACAACGTTCACTGCTGACACCATGTCATTATCGTACATCTTAAAATCAGCCATCATCCCCAAGCAATCACATGTACTGGATGTATAGATTTAGTATTTTATAAACAGCTTCAGTTTTAGTTTGGTATCTGTAAAAGTTTTTGCTAAAGCTGGTTTACATTGTTGTAATGTATCATTATAATACAGTCAGTCGTACCACATCTTCAAGCCAACAGTGTCAGCATATTTTAACGCTGAAAATTTTGAATTTTTACAACAATACATCGGGCAGACAATAACCAACGTTTGCCTGTCAATTTGGTGTCATGGGCCTAAGTTAGGTGTTGCAAGCTTTTGAAGAACAGTTAGAACTGCACGTAACTTTACTGCTCAATCTGTACACTAAGCAAGAAACAGAACTCCATCAAAGGTCTGACTGACCTCATGTGCTCAGTCTCAGCTGTGTGTCATCAGGTATTGTATCATGAGAGAAAGAACCTCTTCATTGTCTTGTTATTACGACAGTGAGTCCCAGGGTGTGATTCCTCCACAAACACTGACACAAGGCCATTCAGTTCTCACTTTAGGCAGAAAGATCTACTCAAAGATAAATTTGTTTAACATGGTTTGGGTTTAAGCATATAAATGACACGGAGAAATTTACAAAGTTGGAGTCAACTGGTCCAGCACACTGTTAGGTGTCATCAAGAGATTCCTGATGTGCTCTGGTTCCTCATTTGATCCTTCACTTAATCTCACCATCTTGGAGTAGGAACAGCTTCTGTAACTTTCTTCTGAGATCATGGTGTTCCCTCAAGGCAGCAATTGCGAACTGTTGTCTTTCAGTAAAGACTGAACAGTCACCTGTCTGCAGGGCCTCTCCCTTCTGCGTAGGTAATTTATGTGTGTTCTGCATGTGCAGCATCTCAAACATGCATTCCGTACATACAGTATGTTGTTCCAGACCTTGGCAGCAAAGCCTGCGCATTGCCCAGAGAAGCAAAAATATGTCTGGACTGATTCCATCCTAAATGTATCAGAACACTTTCACCTCTGGCCAAGGTTCAGGAAAAAAATTCAGCTCAATGTCCAGATGAACAACAGGATAATATGAGCATATATGGGATATCTTTAATTGCCAATGCTGGCAAAGGTTCAGATTTTAAAATCAATATTTGTCAAAATCAATTTCATTATAGATATTACAGACAGAGAATTAAAAGCACACACACACACACACACACACACACACACATACATATGAAAAAACACAAGGGGAGAAAAAAGCTTATTTATGAAAGGTGACATTATTTCAGCATCCTCCAAATCCTCCAGAGTCTGCTGGTAACAAAGCAATTTATTTCTGAGAAGAGAACAAATTTTCCCAACTATAGTTTATGTAAAATTATTGGTGTATTCTTGAACAACTACTATATTTGATGTTCTTCTTTGCTTTGTGATCTATAATTTAGGAAAAAATTTTAAAACATTAAAATTTTACACATTTAAAAAGAGCATCTACCCGTACTGGATATATTCATAAATCAGAGAGTACAGAGAGTACGGTATACAACAGGGAATTGTGGCTCAAGGCAGCATTTCCTGCGTTCCTGTAACAGAACCCGTAAAACCTTAACATAAATGATCTCCTTATTGTTTATGAATGTTCTGCTCTCTGCTATCATTTCTCTTCAATCAAATCTGCTATTTGGAGATAAAATGTGAAACCTGATGTGAATACTGTACTTATCTTTAAAGCTAAGCAAAAGATAGCAAGCATATTCACACTTCATGTGATTAATCTCCTCTCAACCAAACAAACCCAATCTTATGTTTTCAATCAGTTTGATTTTTCCAATTAAACTGTTTCAAGACCACAAATTCAGAGTTATGCATTATAGTGTTGGCTTTTATAGGCTGAGCCTCCACTGATCCCAGATGAACACTCACTTGAAACTGCCAGATGCAGATACTGTATGTTGCTAGGCAAAAAATGTACACACCATCTTATGTCCAAGACATCAAATCCATCACACATGCAGGCTCCCCTCCTATCTGCGAGGCAAGAGAAGCATTTGTGAACTGGAATGAAACCAAGGTGGGATGTACACCTCAAATGTTACAGGCCACTGTGCATGACATTATATGCTGTCCATTCTGTGGATTCAGAGTGCAGCAGCCAGCCCTCCCACTTCCCAGTGTTACATATTGTTCTACACCATGATATATTCACCACTCAGTTCTATCATATTAAACTAGGAATTTGACTGCATACATTTTTTCTTTTCTTTTTGATGGTCTTTCATCTTATTTCCACAACCACAGTCTAGTTTGTCGGTGTTAGGCAGGTATAAACAATCCATAACACAACAGAAAGTAGAGTTGACAGGACAGAAACACTCATGTATGGAGCACTACTGCAGTGAGTAAATATACATATTATATATTTATCTGAACTCGCAGTTTTAAAACCATTCCAGTGTATGTGTGTGTTCATATTCTGTGTAATGGGACTGCAAGTGATATCATTATTGGAGTAAAACCATTCTCAACAAGCTTGAAAGTCTTTAAATTTCTGACTTTTTTACTTACACTTGTGACTAATGGCATCTAATTGCACATTTAAAAGCTAATGTAGTGGAACAAAATTGAATAGATCTGCCAATGTTCTATAAATTCAGCCAAAGTCATTGCCTTCTTTTTTGTGTGACTGAAATAATTCAAAATCTGGAAATGTTGTATTCCAGAGAGAAATGCATGTCCCACACACCAGTTTGTCCCTTTAAAATGTATTGTGATAGAATCGAACTAAGTGTCACATTACATTACAAATCCATTGTTGGTCACTGGTCTTCTTGTACAAATGTTTGGTGCTATCTAGTAAGGAACAAAATGTTTTTAAAGTTTATTGATGTTTAAGCATTTCTTACTAATAATTTACAAGCCAAATATGCTTAGATAGCTGTTTCTTCACTCTTCACTTTGCTTGCTTCCTCTAACTTCAATGAAGGATCTTGCAGCAGCACTAATTATGCAATAATCAACAAAGCAGATGTGTCCACACAGGTTAAAGCCAACCCACATGGACATGAAAGGGGCAGGTGCAGTCTGCAGCTTTGCAGCTATCACTGGATGTGCTTGCTGGTGCCTCTGGCCTCCGTCAGTACATGAATGGAAACAAAAAAATCAATGTGTCCTTTGTGAGTAGCATGTGTGCCATTCAAAAGAACAACAGTTTATTAATAAACCCCTACCTATGTTATGTTCTGTCAAATATTTATGAAAGTGTTCATTCTTAGCAAGTCTGTTTTAGTTAGCAACTTATATTACCCAATCACATTACTTGGCTTTTTTGCTTTTAACTGTAGATATTTTTCAAAGTACTCTGTATGCTTTTTGCTTTTCATCAGTTCTTTTACAGAAAATGTCAGCTGGTGAAATGTGTGCCACTAGAGTTCTGTCCATCCATTTATCCTTTACAATGCCATGGGTGGCCTGGATCCTATCCCAAGAAGCCTAGGGCTCAAGGCAGGGGACACCTGGGACAGCTCTTCACAGGGTGGAAGACATGGATTACTGGAGCTAGTTTCATTGAAGTTATATCCTGACAGGGATGAGGTACCAGCATTAGGAAGACTGTGATAAGCAAAGAGAAATGACCATGAAAGAGATTGATAGATTTAAGCTGTATAAATGTTTCAAGAACATTTAAGAAAAACACACACACACACACACACACACACACACACACAAACAAACACAATTTACACCTGTCACTTCTCAGCCTTGTTAATGCCTAGTTAGACGTGCTTTTAGGTACTCACTGTTGAGTTGGTGGTCAGTTGTATTTATTACTTCTAGATCCTTTAAGCCATCCGTGTGTTTCTGTTGTTTTTTTTTAATTACATTGTTTGATTCTTTGTGCCCTTGTGTTAGGAGGTTTTGTAATCGAGACACTTGTTTGCTTTTTTCACTGTTTCCTGTATGTTCCCTAGGGCTGACCAGTTCAGATTATGCCATTCCGGGACACCTCCATGGACACTTAATATGCCATTTCCAATTTACCCAATTCACATCACGGTCACTGTATGTACTTAAATGTGTCAGCATAATGCAGGAGCTGCTAAAAAAAGTCAATAAAATTTTGTTAAATCATCACAAAGACAGTCAAACTAGAACTAACTTCAAGAGCAAATAGTTTGTTGAATTACAGCAACTTTACCAGGTTCTGGCTTATGAGACGATCACTATAGTGATGTTCACATGCATTTATATTCGTGTAGATTGCCACGTAATTTATTTGGTCTGAGACGGCACAGCGGAATTGTGCTTAAACTTGTACTGCTGAGATGAATATGAATGGATTTTTCATGTGAACATGATGCCTTTTTTTTACTGCAGAAGACTGCAGCACCACTGCCCGCGCAACGGCTAGTGCTGCTAGTTGCTAATGGCGTGTTAAGCAATCTGCTAAATGTTGTTATATAATTAGGTTCACGCACAAAGCCAATTCTGAGACTGTCCAGGCGAATCCGTTGGCAGCCCTAACATTCCCCTCACTGTTTCAACAAAGACTTTGCTTTAATTTTGTGCTCTGTTCAGCACATGTGCCCATCCATGTCTTGTCACCATGTCACAGTCACAGGTTGAGCAGACGGTGCATTTCATTTTTTTTACTTGATACGAAAGGGAAAACGAACAGAGTGCATGCAACAACGTGCTCCATAAAGACTAGTAACACAATAAACAAACCAGACGGAAGGAAATGGCCCTTTATGAGGCAAAAGGCCCCTGTCCAAAATCAGTCATGTCTTTATACTACCAACCACAAGGGCTAAATGAGGTCTCTATAGCAGTTTGTTTTGATGCACAATTTCATTGGAGACTTTGACTCACTGCTTTAATTTCTAAGCTTCAGAAAGCTTTGAGTCACACAAGGGAAGCACAAATTGGGCCAGGTTTGTTAAATAGCTAATTACAAAAGTGTAAACTTTGCACCTCCCAACACTGAGCCATAGGCTCACTGTCTACCCCTGCTCTGTATGTGGTTTCCCTGAACCTGGGTGAACTTCCTCCAGAAAAATAAACAAACAAACAAATGACAAACAAATGTGCAATTACTATTTATGCATGGAGTTCTGTTTATTTATCATATAAACAAATTATTGCATTTGAAATTCACTGCTGTGTTCCTTTTCTATTTGTATACTATTTACAGTCTCTTCAGCATAAGATCAGTGGGATAAGGACATTGTTAGCCATGCTTACATAGCTGCAGCTGCAGAGATACCAGACTTTACACTTATGTTCATCACACAGTACCACCATGTTACATTCTTCACTCTACCATAGACTATGGAAATATACATTTCATTATATTTAAACAAGGTCAGGTGTGGCATAGTAGCCCAGGGAACATACCTATAGGTTTTTGTGTTTTAGTCCAGGCCTCAGCTCTGTTCGTGTGGAGTGGGATCTGCACATTCTACTTCTGCATGCATGGGTCTCCTCCAAGTACCCACCTCCACCCCCCTCGTGCCCAAAGACAATCAGGCCAGGTGAACAGCTGACACTGAATTACCTAAAATGTGGCCTGTAAAAGGTTGGCACCTCATTGTCTGTCTTCTGCACCATGCTGTCTAAAGTGACAAAACAGTGTCTTTCATTTCATAATATAATCTGAATGATGTGTAGACATGTGGGAAAGAATGAGCTTTAATGAAGATCAGTGATTCAGCAAAACATTGTGAAGCATTCCAGGGCCTTAAAAAAAAAACAACTGCAGGCTAAAGCATTTTAAAGACATAAAAAGTTCAGATCATGAGTTTCATAGGCTGTTGTCTCCTACCTATTCTGAAGGCATTCTTCCTTCTGCTGAAACTTTTCCAATAGCTGAGTTTTTTCAAAACAGATCACACAAGGAGAAATTGCAACTCCAAGAGTGTCTTCTACGTAGCTTTCAAATTTCAAGATGATATACAAGGATATAAAAGATGATAAAGCTCTGGCACAGTATCTGACACAGCCCATCCTTTGGCACAGCAAATTATCTTAAACAAAAACGCCTCTGTGTTACACTTTAAAAAATACCGAATGGATAAGTTATTTAAGTACTGGAAACACGTAAAAGCCAAATGGTGCCTGAGGCTTTGTGACAAGGAAAAAAAATGGCATTTTACAAAGGATGGACAAAAGTTTTAAAAATCACTAAAACAGACTAGTGTTGTCTATAGTTGATAGATGAGGAATTAAAAGGTTTGGTGAGACAGAAGACGCTTGACACAGATCGGTGATGACGGGAGGGAATCAAGGTGCCTGGAAAGGGAGTCAGTCACAGAGGGAAGATGCCCTCAGAGGGTGTGGGGAGGCAGGATGGAACACACAGAAGACACAGAGCCCGTAGGGCATGGCTGCTTGCCAGTACTGCTCCGGTGCACCACATCTGACGTGCGGCCTGCTGCCAGGCCCCATAGGAGTCTTAGCAGGATGGGCACTTGCAAGCCACAAGACAAGCGGCACTTATAACCCGGAGAGAGACGGAGCCACAGCCTGACAGCCAGGCAGAATGACTGAATAAACAAGTTATGCAAGGGAGCAGCGCTAATCTTTCGGCTTCCTGAAAGATTAGTGAAGAACTTTCGTGTTCGTACAGTGTAAAATGAAGAAAGAAAAAAAAAAAACCAAAGGACTGAAAAAAAAAATGTAAATCCAGACTGGAGAAAATATATCATTACTGCTGCAGCTGGGACATTTCATAGGTTCATCACTTTCATTGGGTATGCCTGCTTAGTCTGAACTTTCCCAACACTTTGATACAGTCAGAAATGAATTGCTATACAATAAAGACATGTATGGAATGGGACCTCCTCAGTCAGTGTCACATGCGCAGCTCTTCATGGCTCTGGCGAGTATATATTCCCCAACCTTCTTCCACTCAGAGCTTCATCACTGAGCCACATGCAGACACTGAGCTGATTCCTCGTGGCTGTAGTATATTCTGCTTTACAGCACCCACTGCTTCCATCCTATGTTTTTGACATGTCCTTATCGGTACTGTGGGACTACCGATTTATCCCCATCAATATTTTTAGTGATCTCCAAATGTTTTCACATTAAGAGGGTTGGGGGCTGAAGCTAAACCTACACCCTGCTCTCCAATTGTGTTTTTCTATTGTTCTCCTTTTGCTTAAATAAAGCACTCCGTCACCACCACCCTATGTAACTGGTTCCTTGAGCTCCAGCAAGCCCTTGCTTGTGACAGTCAGTAAGCTGGTTGAATTTAGGAACTAAAGTCATTTAAGTCATTTTTGTGAGATTGCAGAATTCAGTACAATTCAACATTAAGTTTGACTTATGTGGTCTTTGTCCAACCATGTATAACTTGATAAGAATGAGATAGTGATTACATCTTGTTATTACTTTGTGTATTTTTGCTTTCATAGCTAAGAATTTCACCTTTTTATTTGCAAATGCCTGACCATTCATGAAAAATATTTGCCAATTACATTTGTCAGATCCCTGTAAAACCTAATACTAAGACTAATATTTAACCAACTGGCACAATATCAGATCATCTGTTTCTCTCAAATGTAATTATAACTGAAGAAAACAATAAGAAATAAAGTGTAATTATCAGTTTAATTTCCCCTATAAAAGCAATGAAATTGGCATAAAAACTTGTATTAAGCACTAGAACATATCCAGCAACTCCCAACAAGTAATGTAAGGCCGATGGCAAAATAAATCATGTAACGTTTATATAGATTTTTTTTTTATAATTTATTTGTACTTGTTTAAACAGAGTAGCTCCCTACAGCAGAAACACAATTCTGCAAGTTTAACATCTGTGTGCTCCATGAACAGGCACAGTGGTTCCAAAGAAGATGAATCAGGACCAGCAGGTAAACTGGCACCCAGTATGTACTCTGGAGCCATATAGGTGCCACCCTGCACTCCAAAAAGGACTACAGGCCATGAATACAAGCATGGACATATGGTCTCCCTAGTGCCATTTGACAACAACAGTTCAGATGTGGACAGTTAAAGCCACCACTTGTGCATATATGTATATGAAATACATTCATTCATTGTCCTAACTGCTTATTCCTGGTGAGGGTCACAAGGAAGCCTGGAGCCCATCCCAGAGGACACCAACCCACCACAGGGCACACACACTACAGGCAACTTGGATACACCAACCAACCTAACCTGCATGTCTTTGAACTGTGGGAGAAAACCAGAGAACAGGAGAAAACCTATCAAGCACAGGGAGAACATGCAAACTGCACGCACACAGACCCAAGGCAGGAATCGAACGCCAGGCCTGGAGGTGCAAGGCAACAGTACAAACCACCACGCCACCTCTACATGAAATACAGTACCTGGAAAAATTCAGATGTCAATTGATGTGGTTGACATTGAAATTGCCCTTAAATGTGCATAACTAAAGGCAAAGCACTGTTTTTTTTTTGTTGTTGTGAGTCAGTAAATGATGCAAATCCTTAAACTGCCACAAACTAGGTTACATTGTAGGTTAAAACAGTGGTGCATTACCTGGGCTCGCAATTATGTACGGTGCTGACACTAAACTGGTACAGTTTTTATGAGCTAAGCAGCTGAGTTTTCCTTAGGCAGGGGGATGGAGCTGACACCGCAGATTTAATTAAGCATATTATTTATACTGCAGAAGTCAGCTCTTCTCCCAAATCTGTGTTAATAAAATGTCAGTCAAAGCGAATGAAGCGGCCTGAAATGACTGGAGCAGAAACGTGTTCCGAACAGCTCCGCCACTAACAACAAAACCACAAAATAGCATCAAACAAATCATTTAACGAGACAAAAAGATCTTTGTAAAAACAAACGCTTATGTAAACCCTGAACATTTCACCATCCTGTGGTTGTTTCTTTTATTTATTAATTATATGTTACTGATTTATTTAAAACATTTACCTTTAGACAAAAAAATTGTTACACAGGCAAGTCAATGTAACACAAATTGCAACTTGCATAATGTTTTCGTAATCCGAGGAAATTTTTATTTATTTCGGCTTCTACGCAAAATGGTAAAATAATTTAAAGCAAACATTGTTATGGCGTGAAATTAACTTAAAGCAAATATGTACCTACAATCGGTCTACACAGTGACTTTCATGCTGAAAGAGAGCATTGTTAGATTGCGGTACAATTGTTCATAAGGTGCTATTGTTGTTTTTAAAAATAAAGAATCGTGGCCACCTTAGATAAGTGGTTTGACTGAATGAATGGAAGAATGAATGAAGGATCCAACACAATGATTTGTTGCCCTGGCTGTGCACAGAAACGACTCTTGTACAAATCAATTGTTTATCCAGATTTACCGAAGTCAAAGCTCTCCATTGTAATAAAAAGCAAAAGCCACAACTTCACAGCACCATGATGACATCCATTCGTACTCACATTAATATCAGAACGGTCAGGGGCTCGAGTCAGCAGCAGTCAGCTTTCAGGGTGAGGTAAGAGCAGTTAAAATTAGTTCTGTGACACAAAGGAGACAGAGAGTCTCTCCATATTTTACAGTCCTTCTGTGAAAAACAAAGTATATCTAGAACTTATGATCCAAACCTTGCTGTTTTAAAAACCAGTTGCTATTTCCCAGGCCTGCTGCCAACTGCTAATGTGATGACAAATGATTGCAATAATTTGGAAAGCCCCTCCCAATTTGATGGTCGCCCCATGACTTATAAAGTGTGGGGGTAGGCCCAAGTTTATAGCTGCCCGCTCACCCGGTCACTGAAAGGTTTCCCTTCCGTTCCTCAAGTATTTACTTTGTTGGCAAAGCGAATTAAATAGTCATTCTTAGAGGCCAGTTTTTTTTTTCTTTAAATGTGGTCTCCGGACCCTGACTGCATGAGCTATTGTAGGACACGTTAGCAATGACTCATGGAACATATAAAAAAATAAATAAATAAATCATCAAACCACATGAAGTCATCCAGGATTAATTCCACAAGTCCATTAATGTGAAAGACACATTTCCAAAATGAAGTGAATGAGTCCTGGTGAGTGGATTAAATAACAAATATAAATATAACAACATTTTTAAAAACAAATAAAGTGGAAAATTTGTTCATGTACAATAAAATTGGTACTACTTTGCTAGATTTAGTTTTTTGCAAAGAAACAGACTCCATAAAAACCATCAGTAAAATTCTGAGAAATGCAAGGTATATTACATTATCTGTTATGCATAGTTATGTTTTTAGCATATATTAACTATTTTCTTCATTATAAATGTTGCAAGATAAATGATATTTTTGATCTCACTTATTGCATGTCCAAGTTTTCATTCTAATGGGGTTTATTGCCATCCTTAATTCTGTAGTAGTCTTATACATGTCTTACAATACAAAGTTATAAAATATTATAACTTTACAATTTTTTTTACAGTTGTCATGGAAAAAATTGCATCTTATCATCTAAGTTTTGACAAAAATAAAAACAATGCTGCATGTTTCATTTTTTTTATATTTCAAATGATTTTCAGTTCAACTATTTAATTTCTTTACACTTAAATTTAGTTGATATTAATTCCTACTAATTTTAAATTATTTAAATTTGTCCACAAATTTAAAATATTGATTGATTTATCATTATAATTGCCACCAAAATAACAAAATAATTTATTTCCTACATTATTTATTGTTAAAAAACAAACCTGCAATTCTGAGTTGTTCTGATCAAAAGTGTATTTTGTAAACGTGCTGTGAAAAATCCACGTGAATATGTATCAAAATATGACCTAACTAAAAGAGATAAATATTTAATGATAATGCTGAAATGAAAACAAAAAATGAGCAGCACTTTCGCCCACGTAATATATCAGATACAGACATTATCAGAGTCATGGGAAATTCCTGTGATTTGCCAGAATAATCGGAAACAATAATCATCAAGGTATTCTTTATAAAGGCTAGTAAGGTACGGAAAAGCTCGGTAGCATAGCAACCTGGAGTCAGTGCAGAAACAACTGAAATGTACACGGGGCTCGCAGTTCCATTGCACACTCAGAAAACATTCCATGGTGCAACGCACAGGTGACGGTCTACTGCCATAAGCTGTCCAAATGGACCGCTGTCAGCGTTACAGGGATGCACAATGCGAATAGTTATCTTGCAGGGGCCCCTTGATGGAAACTTGCTTTAACGGATTTTCCGTGGGAAGCCTTTTGGTGCTCCTGCAGCAGGCATAGCCAGCAGATGCCGGGCTTGAACAGCTTCCCAGGTCAACCATTATTAAACCGGTCAGCGATCCGAGCGTAGCGGTTCACCTCAGTTAGCCCCACTCCTTCCTACTGTAAAACAGGCTTAAGGTAGCAACATAACATTCCCTTCAGAAAGAGCCTCTTTTCTAATCTATTTATTTATTTAGTAGTTCTGATCTTGCTTTTAATTGATGTGTGTCTACAATCTCTTGTTTTATTTATTTATTTATAGGATTATGATCACATTTTTTGGGATCACAGCGTCCACCTGTGCCACTTTTTTTCTCACTCGAATAAAGAAGATAATCTCGGGTCGTGTGTTCTTATCAATTTACCTAAGTAATCATTCATAATCCAAAATAAATTACATCGTTTTATGCAACATAAAAATTTTATTTGGTTTTATTTAATATATTTGTGTTAGCAATACATGACCATGTTGTGATGGTCCTTTATAAAGCATGAATTTTATTTTAATTTGGTTGATGTGTTTTGGATGCAAGGCTTTTAAACTCAAGGCTGTATTATACCATGTATTGTGACTTTCTTGTGACTCTGTATATGCAGAAAAATGTACCCTATTACACTTTATTTAAACCCCCCTTTTTCAAATGAACAAAGGAGATGTGTACTATGATAGCTGTAAGTATTACCATGATTGTCAGTAAGGCCTACATGTTGCTTAACATTTCACTGAATTGACATAAATGCTACCATCTTATGGACGTTCTCCTGAGTTCATGCTACCTCAAACTACTGTAAACCACTACATCAAAATATAGCAGCCAAACACATGCATCCACCAGCTGGCTATGTCTAATTATGACTGCAGTAACCCTTATCCTTCCCCAGAAAACATACTGTGCAGCTCAGGCTATAATTTGGTCAGGGCATTAGTCTCTCACAAGGTGTCTCACACATAGTAAGGGCAGGTATCTGTGGGAGTTTCAATGATTACTTATAAGGACTGCAGTGGAATTTCTTAACAGTTGGTACCACAGAGATGATTACGGTAATGTTCTAAATGCTAAATCAAAACAAAAACTATAACGTCTACCAAAAGAAATGGATCCATTTATGATTTTTATTTTCAAATTATTTGTATAATTTAGGACGTCTGTTATAGTACCTCAGGGTATATGTAAGGTCTAACGTGAGGTGTGCTGCAGATGGAATCGGCCAATGGCTTCACAAGCAAGCACACATGACATTACCTGTGCTGCACAGGTTAAGTAAATATGTAAATCAGGTTTACTTTAAGGAGTTGTAGCAAGGTTAAGGTGTAACAATGCATAAAGAGAGGTCTTTATAGAGGAGTGAAGTAAAGGATAAACCACAGTGTGGCCTGCGGTTCCACAAACATAATCAAGGACAGCTTGATGGGATACGGCTCAATGCAAAGCAAGTTTAACCACATTTAAATAGCAAACTTATTTTATTGTGTTTCAGATTGCAGCAGTATTCAGAAACAGCAATTTTAGAATGTATTGTTAAATTCTTACCTTATGTAAAGAGTTTGAAAATTAGCAGTGTTAATTAGCAGAGCAGAGATAAAGTTTTCCAAAACCCAAATGTTTAATATTACACTGTAAAGTTAAAAACTGTACTGTTAATATATAACATTAACATTTTTAAAAAGCTAACTTGACTGACAGATTTTTTTTACATGTGGAGATCTCAAAAAATACCCACCTTTAACTGTACTGTGTGATCATTTAATATGACTATCTTTACTTTTCATCAGAATTCTGAACACCGATTTTTCAATCCACATAGCCATGTCAGGTGACAGAGGGTCTGAAATCGACCCCAGAAAGTATCATGGGTTACACCTTCAATGCAGCACTCAGGAAAACTTGTCTTTTGGTTGAATGAGGCCATAGGAGCATCCGATGGCAGGTCACAGACATGGTGAGAAGAAAGGACACGCAAACGCACATGCCATTCTATGTTACTTTGTTTGTATTATATAGTTCATGGACTACCTGTTTTAAAAATAGGGTCTGGCCTCATTCAAATATAGGCTCAACTTTTTTGAGTTTCTGTAGTTAAAGAGAACAATGCTTTGGTTAATGAATCTTTCAACAAGTTGGTCTTTAACAATGCACTTCAAAAGCTTTTGAAATAATTTTATAATATTTCCAGAATCGGACCTCACTTAAAACATTTAGATCTTTCTGAATTACGTAATGAAAACTTTTGTTTACTAGTACGAATCATAAATAAAAAGAAAATGAGGTTAAAATTGTCATGTGTAATTGCTTTGTGGTGTTATGAGACTATTGGCTTTCCTTTGCACTTCAGTCATAACTAGTGAGACAGAAATGAAGATGTCAGACAGTGTTTTCATCTTTGAAACTTAACACATGCAACATGAATTTAAAAGGCAATAAAAAGTTGTGAGAAATGGTCAGTGGTAATTAACCCTTTGAATTCCATTTATTACATGCATTCCTAGCCGGTGTTGTCCAAGAATCAGAATACAGTTCATGCTGTTCACAAAGACATTTGCATGTCTGGGTTTGCAGTTTAGGAAGATGGTAGCTGTTACATCATATGGTAAAATTTGCAGACATTACGAAAACGTTTTAATGGATTTCTAAACACAAGTAAATGTAGTCTCTATTTGAAGTTTTATATTGGTACAAAATACCTTTTCAAAATTAAGCACCTTTGAACTTTTGCTAAATATAACTGATATGACCTGTTTCCATGTACAGAACAGTACATAGTATGTATTGTCATTTATTATGCCCTGTGATAACTACTGATCCTGTTTGTTCATCATCTTGTATATTCAGCTGTTTGGTTACAATGTTTAATATTTGAGGGTTTTTCTACTTTTTTGTCAGTTACCATACTTTAAAATCTGCTTTTATTTTAATTTCACACCTCTCTCAGAATGGAAAGGCTCCGAAACGCAATACATGCTGGAATTTAGACCACCAGTTACAATGTAAAACATTGCATGACACTTACTATGGCAGTGGTTTCCAAATAGCAGTAAAGGTTTGTGCCTGCATGAAAACTGGTGGTGAGGGCTCAGTCTGACATGACATTATTTGTTGGGTTTTTAAATTCATAATGATCAAGCAAAATGATTTCTGTTGTTTTTTTACACACAAACACAAGTCAGCTGTTACATAGGAGGCTGGCTTTTTTCACATCTAGCACCTTTAAAATAAGTTGGCTGGCCCCATACATGGGCTCTGCCTCCTTTTTCTGTGTCCACTTACTGCTTCACATGGGCTGCTGCCACCCACACTCTTAAAAACTGCTTCTGCTTGTGAACTTAGAGCACAAGTAAAAACAAAACCTAAAAGCAAGGCTAAGTACCAAACCAAAGAATAAAATACTGTGACAACCAACAATTTGTGGTACTCCTGCGAAAATTTCAAAGCGCACTTGCTTATACTGCTGGACTGCTAGAATATTTGATTAACTAATGACTCTGTATTTGGGGCAGGATATAATAAAGCAACTGCTGCCAAATTCCATATTAAAAATTAGGTGAGGTCTTACTTCTACCACACCTTGAGCGATCCACTGAACAGAGATCAGTTTTTAAATGTGTAGTTTATTGGAAAAGTGGTATAAAATTTGTGCTTTACAACTGCTACAGAATTCATATTTGAAACAAGGAACTGAGTAACATTCTAAATAAAGGTAGTATTAAATTTAAAGGGTAGCTTTTAACAGTAGCAGAGTGGCTCAGTAGACAAGTTTGCTAAATGCCTGCTTCAGTTCTGGAGGTCCAACTCTTTCACAGTTCTGTTGTAAGACTAAGAAAAAAACACCCAGGTGTCAGGACAAGGGTTTGACTAGTCCCCAAAGAAGGCAGTGTGGGTCTTCAGCTCAACAGGCCAGTCTCCTTGTGTAGTAACAGTGTGAGCAGTGGCTGTCCTGGATCAAATCCCAACAAAGTTGCCTCCAAATCACATGCACACTCCCCCTGTCTCCTACACATCTTTCTACATTTCCAGTGTGCCTTTCTGGCTAAGCACACCTCTGCATTTTCCATTATGCATGACTGCATGTTTGACCTGTGCAATCCTGAACATCTCCCCAGTGTTTGGTTGTAATACCCACCAAGTTAATACTGACCCTCATCTCCTTATCCCATACAGACTAATGAATACTGACCAAACACACATGTGAAACAAAGACATGCCCTTGCTGAAACACATTAAAATAGCAGCCTGGTGGCTCAATGGGTAGACCATCAGGCTGGGATGCAGAAGTCCCCTGACTTGAATCCTGGCCCAGCCACCAGGTGCACCCTTAAGTAAGATACTCAGCACTAGCTCATTGTAATGTGTTTATGAAATGTTATAAATTGCTTTGGATGAATGTGTCTGTTAAATGAATGCATGTAAAATCCCTACAAAAATACATGTATCAGAATATAGCAGACTTGTCCTCTGCGTGGCACTAACCCTGAGTAATGGCAATGCACAACCTTTGGTGGGACAGCATGTTATGAATAAGCAATCAACTCTGCTGGTGATGTTTACTAAACATCTTAAACCAGTTTGTTTTCCTGTTTTCCCACCATAAGAAAGCTGCAGAGCCCATAAAAAATCATGTATATAACATTTTGTGGGTATGGTTTCTTAATTTTTAAGAAATTAATTTTATTTTTTTTTTTTTTAATTCTTGATGTTCTTAATTTTCATTATGATATCACAGGAAAACTGCAATATCGTTAAAACAAAAAAAAAAACAAAGAAAAATTGTTACCCCACACTTGTGGTGTCACTGCCACTGGGCTTTCAGTTATTTCTGTTGGTTTTTAAATGTGTGTGCAGTCGCAGGTGTGTGTAGGCATGTGTGCATATATGTATCTGCATGCCTTCCTGTCTGTCTGCTTGTCAGTCTGTCTATGTGAGTTTTTGTGAGAGCAACACTGGTTTACAAAACTTATCCTGTGGAGTTTATCTATTGAGAAAATATATGTGGTTTCATTGCACACTTTAACTTACACTCTGGATTTTCCCATCAAGCCTAACAAAGCTCTTTGGATCTGTACAATCAAAACACAAAGTCTAAATTGCCCAGATAGCTTCACCTGGGCAGGTATGATTTGGTAGTTCAACAAAAGAAAGCCAATATTTACCTGGTATGACTGATTCCCAAAAACAGCACACATATTTACAGAAACACTTCCTTTACATGTATAATCTAATCAGTAATCATTTGGCAGCTCACTGAGAGTGAACTGAATAGGCAAGACGAAAGTTTTCTGAAACACTGTAGTCAACATGCTGTACTATAATAAAACTCAACGTATGATTCATAAGAACAAGCTGTTCTTTGGTCCCAAGATGGACTATTCACATGCAGTCCTGGCAATCATTAATAAAAATATAAAACACATATTCACAATTACACACATGCACGTGTAAGTGACCATACCCTTTGTAAATAGTAAAAATAATAGATGAATCACTTTAAAGCATTAATATTTTCCCAATAATAAATTATTAGCAGAGTCAAATTCCAATGAACAATGTTTTAAATTCTCATTTCCTTTTCATACTGGAAGATCAATTCAAACAATATACAATGAGACCAATCGACTATTTTTCCAAACAGTAGGGTTTTGGGAAATACGTTTCTGTTTACTTATCCATCATGCAGGAATTTTCAGAGTAAAAGGACACGTGAGACTCCTTCACATTGAACAATATTTTGGTTTGGGTTACTGTGAGTAATGTCTGCTTAGCCAATATTGTCACAACTCTGTGTGTGTGAATGTGTTAATGGCTGGTTATGGTTTCACAACAGCTTGAAGACAAATATATGCATGCAAAAAACAATAAGCGTTCTAATAATAACCCATTCATGCCGGCAGTGTGACAGGTGTAAGTCAAAATTGCAATGCAATGGAAAATTACGCATGCTGTTCATTGTTTAACTGCAATTTACTTACAAGACAAGAAGGGAACAGTCACATTGTATTTGCCACAGTAAACATTGATTAGGTTAGGTCAGATAAGTAGCTGCACTAAGAACTGAATTACCAGTTCTCAAAACACACACACACACACACACACGTTTCAGTAAAAAGCATCACTGTAAGAGTGATATGAGCACTGTTCATGCAGTACCTGACATCTAGTTTCTTGTGGCACTACTAAAGACAACCATAGCACGACACAGCAAATTAATTAACTAGCACATTTTGAAAGTGTATCGAGCTTGTAAATACCCCCCCCCCCAGCCCCTGAAAAACACGTACATTGTTATGCTAAATTTTACAAATAATCCTGTAACAAAGAGTCATTCACACTCTGTTTGACACTAAAATGTTCTCTTTCCCACAATGAACTGTTGTCTGGCCCACTTGTGTACACATTCCTCTTTAACACACACATGAAACGCATCCATCCACCTCCACCACCCAGCAGCGTCTTAAATCAACACCCACGGCACTGTCCGAAACTATAAGACTTCATGTTGGTGGCCGAATTGCACCGCAGGTGTTGATTTTTGTTAAAAAGGCCAAGCATTGTTCAGAAAGTGTCAGGTCCAATCGGTGGTACGTCTTCCACTTCGTTCTGCATGTGTTGAAACGTCAGAGTCACTCCGTCAGAGCAGTCTACAGGAGGTGGATGCCGGGTTGGGAGGTCAGGTAACTCAAACGTCATTACCCTCAAGGAATTAAATGATTCATTGAGCCTAATCTGACGTAACGTTGTGCTGCACATAGTTTCATCACTGTAACAGCTCTATGTCTTGACTTAACCCTCATATGCATTAAATAACCCCACATCTGTTAAAATGATGGAGCTCTGGTGAAGGAGATGGTAGATATATGTACTTCAGCTATAATAAGCACTGTGTAAACGCATGTTAGCGCAACATTTCATTTTTAAAAATATAACGGTGAGACAAATTTTTAAGTAAAACACCAGCTACATGTCAATGATGTTGCATAATTGTGAGACCGACTGATACACTTGACAGGTTTTTCAGTTTTTTTCCGAACTGTTATACTACAGACTAACATCTGGTTCGGTTCTGCAAATCGTCCACAGCGCAACGTAGTAAACAGTGCCACTTGGTGTTCTGAATCAAACGATTTACATGAAAGGACAGGTCCTCCTGTTGCAACGCTGATTTTTAATTTATTAACACTGTGCGATTTTTTATGTAGCGATGCATTTACTCCCAACTCACCAAACGTTATAGCTTTAAATATGCGCAATTTATGACAATGGTTTATCTACAACGAATTATTTACATAGTCACGTTTTCCCCATGCGCTTTCATTTTCATGTGCCGTGTGAAATTATGTCCGTTGTGTTTCTTTTTAACATCAGCTAAACTAATTTAGCCAGTAAGGTGTGAAGTGGACTCCAGTTAGAATTCGGGTTTCGTGACATCACCCGGAATGCTAACCTCCATGAGGTGTCTAACCCTTTATGTTTACCAGTTATATTTACCAAGACAGTTTTGTGTTATTGGAACACGTTACAATCTGAGTCTGCAGACAGAGCGCTCGTTAACACTATATTCCAAACTACATGTATTTTGAAGATGAAATAGTGCATGCAATTGATAACGTACGTGCGATGGTTTATTTAGTTATTTAGGCGCCTGGTCATTTGTGTGATTGTCATGACTCAGTATAAGACGAAAGTTGCGTCCATTCCAATCAACTACTCGCCTATATGCATTAGCTATAAACACCATAATTTGAAAAACATTAAATTTGCCAAAATAAATTACATAATCCAATGTATTTAACTATGTTATACTAATACACGGTAGCCCATCGGTTATTATTTTTGATAGGTAACTAATAATAATTAACTTAGTATGCTTTCTTAATGGAAATCGATATTTGTCACCACGCTAAGACGCTTTACTGTTAGTGAAACGCGACTTTTGAAGTATTATGCTGCAAGCAATAAAAGTTTATAGATATTCAAAATTAGGAAACGTCTATAAGTACATTAAACATTTGCACAAAGCGTTTAACATTACACAGCCAATACATTCACTCGGTAATTCATATATATGTTTCGTTAAAGAATAAAAGCAGCCAGCGTTCTTTCCAGTTTTTTATTTCCAAATAACTGCAGCAGTAAAAAACGAAATTAAACCCCTTATCAATTAAACATAATTTCACCTGAAAGACTAATTTATAGATGTTAAAAATTAAGAAACCTTTATAGGTATATCTAACATTTTCCCAAATGGTATAATATTACACAGCCAACATATTCATTAGGAGTTTCATATATGTTTCAGTAAATAATGAAAGCATCCAGTGTCCTCCGTTTTTCCCTTTCAGAAGGTTTTTCCCTTTCTCCAGTTAAAAAAAAAAAAAAAAAACCTTATCGGTTCAACATAATTTCAATTGAAAGATTAATAACTTTTCAGAGCAAAAGGGTGTATTCACACTTATAATTAAATGAAAACGTTCAAATTGCTGCTAGGGTACATTGTGTACTGAATAAAATTTAATTAGAGAAGTTTGTTCTGCAGAAGAGGTATTTGCCTCCACCTCATTTTGTTGACGCTGACTGAACAATTTAAGAAATGCAAGTATTTGTTTTTCAAATATAATTCTTCATTTGTTTATTGTCAAAAACCCGTGTACGTAATCAAATTACAAATTACTGATGCAGTATAGAAAGTTAACTTAATTTCACACAAGGAAACATAGTGCATATGCATTTTTTGTCTGTCTTATTTTTGCCATTAGTAATTTGAGTAATGCTTACGTTAAGTATATCAGTGAGACGTGTTTCGTCAGATTCAGGTAAAACGAAAAAATTGGCAAGGTATTGAAAGGAGGGGGGGCATCATTACGCAGGTCTGCATGACATCATTATAAACTATAAAAAGCGCAAATGGTGTGTTTGAATCAGAGTAGCATTTCAGCGAACTGGTGGAAGGGAGGGAAGAGCGTGTTGAACTGTCGGAGGTCCCAGCCTTAAGAACACACACAACATTTTCGAAATTTAGCTCAGAATGAATATCTCCCACCTTGTGGCTTGTGGAATATTGATAACCTTGCTTTATATCAGCACAGAAGCGAAACCTTTAACACAGGCACAACAGAAGGTAAGGGAGCCGTTTTTTATACATCTTTATGACAATTAACAGTTTGGAGATATTTTAAAATTATGATTAGGTAAAGACACACCATAGTGATATGCCAATATATTACTTTGTGTGTGTTGTCCAGCTGTGCAGTTGTTCCCTCAGCTGTTTTGCTTTAAACAGTTACGCAGGTAAAAGCTGGTTTTAAATTGCGCATCTGGAGCAGTAGTGCAGTCCCGTACGTAGTGATGTTAAAAACTGAAAAGAAAGTGTGCGCAGTTTTACGGTGACTGACAGAGGCTGCGGAAAGTCCGAGAAAACTGCATCCATTTAAAAATTAATCCTTTTCATTTTCAAAACCACTACGTACTTGGAGTTTAAGACCGATTATATCAGTTGTTTTGATTTCTAGCAATAAAATATCACTCTCATTTCAGTCCGAATTATTGTTGACATTTCTTCACATCTTTTTAATTTTTAGTTGACCTGTAACACATTTCTTTTTCGGTGTATTATTTTCACACTTTAATGTGGTGCTCACTCTCGCTTTCAATAGCAAACCCGTGTGTGTGTGAGCGCAAAAGTGAAAAGAGAAACGGATCGCAAAACTGAAATGCCACAGTTCTAGTATTATGCTGTTCATACTTATATTTTAGCATAGACAGTGACAGGGCCATTTACCATTTGACATCTCCAAAAAGGTTTAGACAAACATTTGATTACAGATGTGCATATTAGCATTAATCTGTCTCTTTCGGTAATGCTGTGGAATATTCCACGTAATAAGTAGCGTCTCTGACAACACCTGCTTCTTAATGAAAGCATTGCTGAAGACTGTAGAGTATGTCTAGTGATTTTAAAATAAAGTCAGTAAGGATGAAAGACACGTTCTCCTTTCATAATAATATTCTAGTTGAGACTAATTCAATTTATGATTATATCCATGTTTTTTTAAATGGACTTTGTAATTTTGGTTTTGAATGTAAATATTGTGCACCTAAATCTGTGTTTATAAATAAAAACAATTATACTATCCTTTACACCAAATTTACTGCACCATTGTTTTCGATATATGCTTTTGGATAAATTTGCATTAGAAAGGTGAGGGTGTAGTTGATGAACAAGGTACGTTTTGTTATTAATGTAGAGGACCTTTTTCTTTTTTCTAATGTGTGATGGTGGGCTTCACTGTTCTAGTCTCTTAGAAGTCTGCTGGGTGAAGAACTCTCCAAACACCTGACATCAGCAGAACGTGATAGGAAGCTGGACAACATGAGATCCAGAGTGCGTCTGCTGCGGGACTTACGCCTCAACACACGGGCAAAGGGCATGTGGGCCCGCATCCTGAATGACCAGCCCAGCATGCGGAGATACAAAGCTGGGACAAAGAAGGGAGGCTCAACATCCCGGGGTGGCTGCTTTGGACACAAGATGGACAGGATAGGCACCATAAGTGGCATGGGCTGTTAGACGCAGAGTGAGGACACTTGGGGGGTGAGTACAACCGGCATATTAGAGGCAGAACAGGGAGACTGGGGGGGGTGAGTACAACTGTCCTATTAGAGGCGGAGCAGGGAGACTGGGGG
>JABJVR010000029.1:5679351-5713418 GCA_025773905.1 Chitala chitala
TTAGAGGCGGAGCAGGGAGACTGGGGGGTGAGTACAACTGTCCTATTAGAGGCAAAGCAGGGAGATTGGGGGGGTGAGTACAACTGTCCTATTAGAGGTGGAGCAGGGAGACTGGGGGGTGAGTACAACTGTCCTATTAGGGGCATAGCAGGGAGACTGGGGGGTGAGTACAACTGTCCTATTAGAGGCAAAGCAGAGAGACTGGGGGGTGACTTAATACAACTGTCCTATTAGAGGCGGAGCAGGGAGACTGGGGGTTGAGTACAACTGTCCTATTAGGGGCATAGCAGAGAGACTGGAGAGGGGGTGAGTATAACTGTCCTATTAGGGGCATAGCAGGGAGACTGGGGGGTGAGTACAACTGCCCTATTAAGGGCAAAGCAGGAAGACTGGGGGTGAGTACAACTGTCCTGTTAGAGGCAAAGCAGGGAGACTGGGGGGTGAGTACAACCATCCTGTTAGAGGCACAGCAGGGAGGCTAGGAGGAGTTAGTACAACTGTCCAATTAGGGGCAGATTGGGGAGAATGGATGGGGGTGAATACAACCATCCTATTAGAAGCACAATGGGGAGTCTAGGGGGGTGAGTACAACCAACATAGGATAGGGCGTACCAGTGACATGGGGTGTTACAAGCAGTCCTCCGCAGACTCCCCACTTTAAGTTCAACCAGTCAAGGATATGCAACCTGTGCAACATTGGCTGTTAGAGTCGCGAGGTCTGGGAGGAGTGGGAGGATGGGTGGCAAGAGGCAACAACTCTACTATATATCAACTCTACTAGATTATCAGGAGTCTTAATACTGTTATTTTTAAATATTATTAAAATTCTCAGTTGTCCAGGTGAGTTTATCTGGAAGTTTAGTCATGTCAACTGGACTTCTTTCTTGTTTACGCAGAAGAAGCCTTTTGGTAAAAGGTGAAACGTTTCTGTGTAAACGAGAAGGAAGTCCAGTTGACATGACTAAACTTCCATATATTAAATACGATATTTTTTTACATTATTTTTTTATATTACTGTTATATGCTCTGCTAATCTAGTAGAGTTATATATATCAACTCTACTAGATTAGCAGGAGACTTAATATTGTAGGAACCTAAATATTAATATATATAAGTCAGTCAATCATCTTCTATACCACTATCCCAGAACACATAGGGTACAGGGCAGGGGACATCCAGGGCAGGGCACCAACCCACTCCAGGGTACACACACATACACACAGACTAATTAGTGGAGCAAATGGCACATTTGACGCAGTTTAGGCAGTTTACAGTTGTCTACAGAATGTAGTTATAACATTATTTCAGAATATGCTATAGCATGGCAATTCTGTTCTCTTGGACCTCTCTGAGTCAGAATAGGATAAACTGCATGCAGGGCCATTTCCGAACATATTGCGGCCCTGGGAAACATCTTAGATTGGAGACCCCCTGGTGGTTTGGGAGCACTGGGAAGCCACACATACGGCCCTGAGTACATGCGTAAATCATCTGGAGGTGGATATATTCCGCATCCCAGCCTGATGCTCTACCTATTGAGCCACCAGGCGTGTGTGTGTGTGCATGCGTGCGTGTGTGCGTGCGTGTGTGTGCGTACATAGAGGCCTATGTGAGCAAGACACCCATCGCCACCTCTCTGGGTGCTGCATGTGGCTGGCTGCCCATTGCTCCCCTAAGGGGATGGGCCAAATGCAGAGAATGAATTTTCCTGTTGTGGGACTAATAAGGGATTAGTAAAATTATATTTATTTTGCCATACACTGTAAATGCTAGAAGTGTGACATCACAACCAGCCAATTTTTGCAGGTTATGATATTGTATCCATCTCACAATTTTTTTGTTTCTTATTTTCCAGAGCTTTTGGAGGACGATGGAGTTAGACGGCATTGCTTTAGTTGGTCTTTGCCTGAGAAACATCACAAGTTGTCATCTTTACTCAAAGGAGAAAAACAGATTTCATTTACAAGTAAACCACCATAGCCAGCGGTGTGGAAGACAAAGAAATTAAAGCAGACGTAGACAGGAAACTCCTGTTACATGATGGTGGACTATGTTATAGAAATGAGAAACCGCAAAGCTGTATATTGTTGCTGCTGCTGTACACTCATGTACTTCATTCCTGCATATATGTATTTATGTTTTAAATTCTATTTATATGTTTATAAAAGAGATATTTATAAATTCGAGTTTTATTTATGTAACATTTTGAAATGGATACAAACTGCAGGTCAATTAAGTTTGTGACTTTTTTGTCTTAAAAAAATGTAAATGTTTTAGAAAAGTGAGCAGAAAGAGAAACATTCTATACATGCATTTTTTTTTTTTTTTTTTTTTAGTTTCCCAGACATGGACTTTCACCTGGATTCTCCACTAATGTTACATGCCAGGTGCAAAGCATCTTCCAAATCCACAGGTCCACCCATACTTACTGTATTTAATGGAATATATGCAAAAAATACCACACAGCTAATTTGTCATTTCAGAAAGTGAGACACATGCATTTGACTTCTAAAATTTACATTAGCTGTTTTGTTAACTTCCTCTTTTGTCATTGTGGAATAGGGTTACAACATGAATAAATGTGTATAAAAAATTTCATTTGGCAGTTTTTTCATGACACACTTAGAATTAAATTTGTTGTCGTACAGCACACATTATTAATTTATCATTTATGTGCATTTATGAAGAGCAGATGCAAGATGTCCGTCATATCACGTGTAGCTGTTCCGTGAGGTTAGACACCACCCTTTCTTGCTAGATGTATGTCATGTCACGGAATAAAATTTTAGTAAGAGATGCTATGAAATAATTTAAACACGAGAGGGCAGCATACCTTCAAACATTAGTTCGTCATAAGCATTTAGCGCTTGAAAACATAATACGCATTCACTGTTGTAGAAGTCGATACCGTGGTTTAGTGGGTAGCACTATTGTTTCACAGGGATTGGGGCTCCACAATATTTGTGTACAGTTTGCAGATTTTTAATGCATGCGTGGGTTCTAGAGTCCAAAGAGATGCAACTCAGGTTAACTGGACAAGTTGTCTTTAGTGAGTGAGTGAGTGAGTGAGTCTGTCTGTAGTGAACAGTTGCCCTGTTCAGGGGATACCCTGCACGGGATAGGCACCAGGCCGCTTATGACCTTGGACAGGAGAAGTTAAGAGGTGGGAAAGTGGATGTTCTTGCCAGTTGTTGCAAGTTGCAAATGCAAGTTGTTGCCTTAATATAATTCATTTTCAAAATTACAGCCTCTTTCACATAAACAGCAATGAGAGCACAGGATATACAAGTAAAATTGGTGATTAATTAACAGGACGAAAAATGTTAAAAGCAGTAATAGTGTATTTCTCTGTGCCATACCAGTGTAAAAGCGATGAGAGAGGTATAGGAGTGCTCCATGCTCTTTGTACAGAAAAAGAATAAACCGCCCACTTGGTAGGGTCCATTACTTCAAGAGAATATCAGATTTGCTCTGGCTGTAGCAATTACTTACAAAGTAAAATAACCTGCATTCAAATATTTAAAAAAACATTGTTTTACATGGTTATTAAAATGGAAAACCTGGGAAGTTGAATTTAGACTTTTTATTTCCAGTTAACGTTTGTAAAATGGTTTAAAGGATATCAATGTTTTATCGAGGGGTAATCTTTGGATTTTAAAATTGTCAATAATAATAATAATAATAATAATAATAATAAGAAGAAGAGGAATGATGTTTAAATAAAAATTATTACGTGTAACTGAGATACAAAAACATATTGAAACTGATATCTAATACAATTATTGTAATAAATTGTGTGCGTGATTGTGTATCCTGGATGTACCCTATCTTGCAGCAGTATTAAATGGGTTAATTTCCAAGACCATGAATGGAATAAGATGGTTAAAAATAAATAAATAAATAAATCACAATGTCCTCTTCTAAGACAATACTGCCCTCGTGTGGTTGTAAAATCAGTATCCTACTGCGCAAAGTATCAACTGTTTGTACACTTTGGTTGCGGATTTCCTGGAAACGCGAAAGCTGTTTCGTAGATCTACATACCAATTCTACCTCTTTGAGGAGAAGTGTAGATTTTAGCAATATCAACCTACACAACATTTTATTTTAAATAGAAAAAAAATCACAATTAGTATACACACACACTAGTCTCAAATATGCATAGAAGCAATAGATTACACTACACATGATGAGTAATCAGCTTTATATATTACATAAATTAGACCCCTTTATATACCTGAATTCCCACTCCTGGGCATGCCATACATGTTATAAATATGAAATGCGTTTCTCCAGCAAACAATGTTTTTAAAAGAACATACTGTATTTTACAATTTAACTTTGTTACTACAAGTGTTAATTTAAAAACAAAATAATTTAGCTACTTTCAGGGTCAAATAATTTAGCTGACTTCTCCAACCTCTAAAATTATTTAATATCATTATGTACAAGACTTCTTGAAAAGATAATAAACCCTGAGGTTCAACAGAAGAAAAGAAAATCTGCATAATGAAGTGCAACTTTACAGAAAACAAAAACAGAGCAGTTGTCCCAGAAACAGAAATTAAACAAAATGTATTATTTGGGCCCTTTGTGGGTTAGATTAAACACACTAGCGCGATCGTGTTTGATGGATGGCGCCATCGGGTAGGATCCCTCGGCCTGTATTGCATTGTTTGAACTGTGTTATTCTTGTTATCTTGTACCTGATTGTTCGTAAATAAAGAGATAAAATGATTGTATTATCGGGCTGCATGAACATTGGGTGTATGCCACACTAAGTAAGACCCCTCCCGCTGCAACAACAATTTAATTTGAACTATAAAATAATACATAGTACGCAGGTTAATCCCAAATTTAAATCGTTGTAATGATCTCCAAATAAACTATATTGTACAAAACTAACAATTCATTGATAACTATAAAAAAAAATTTCTAAGCAAGAAACATACACTTAATTACAATGTGTTACTGTATAGTATTCCTAATACGAGGTGTGAGCTGGGTCTGGATTGATTTGCTGATATGGAGGGGAGTCCACCTACTGAGTATGTCTGCTCTAAAGACTGGAGATGAGGGTCAGGAAAAGCAATATGTATTCTGTCCTGGCCATGGAGGGCACCAGGACCAGACTGAATTTCAGGTCGGGTCCTTTTTAAAACCTGCACTGACCAGCTAGCACCAGTGTTCACTGACATTTTCAACTTCTCCCTAAAACAATCAGTGAGCACCACGTATTTTAAACCAGTGATTTCCCACTGGTGGGTCGCGGTCCAAAGGAGGGTCGCGAGTACATACTGAATGGACCCCATGTGAATCGTAATCAGGTAACATACATACATCCATCCATTATCCATCCATCCATTATCTTAACCACTTATTCCTGGCGAGGGTCGCGGGGAAGCCTGGAGCCCATCCCAGAGCACATAAGGCACAGGGCAGGGGACACCCAGGGTGGGGTGCCAACCCACCACAGAATCAGGTAACATTTGTACAAAAATAAATAAATAAATAAATAAATAAATAAGTGAAGTATTGTATATTTCCGGTACAGTGCTTTTATTTTGAAGTACTGTTTCCAGTTGTAGCGGCTAATAGACAGCTACCAGACAGTGAATGCTACGCCTACAGCGGTCTTTAAAATTTTTCACCACTTTCTTCTGTACTCCGATTTTTAAAATGCGATATTTCCGGTTAACAATAACATTGAATTCCGTGCAAAAACCAAACACAAAGAACATTCTAGGCACCACAAACTGCTCAAAATTTATATTTATTGATATTGATAATTATAATAATTTGTGAAATAAAATTTAATGTGTGTTGATTTAACTTTGTGTAGACTTTGTACTAATGACTAAGAGCAAATATGAACCCTGAAGTTGGACCAGTTGGGAACCACTGCTTTAAACAGTCCATTATTGTTCCTGTCCCGAAGGCACCCCAACATGTCTGCCTCAAAGACTATTGCCCTGTAGCCCTAACCTCATGTGTAATGAAGTGCTTTGAAAGGCTGATCAGAGACTTCATCATCTCATCACTACCCAACACACTGTACCCACTACAGTTCGCATACCGTCCAAACAGATCAACTGAGAACACACCTCCTCCACACACCAGTAAGCCTCCTGGACAGCAAGAGGGGAAATTAGTCCATCCCTCTGTCAGTGGATTACCAACTTCATGACTGACACACCACAAGCAGTACATATGGGCAAACACGACTTATCTTCTCTTACCCTCAGCACTGGAGCCCCCCAGGGTTGTGTTCTGAGCCTGTACTCACTGTGCACTTACGACTGTGTGGCCACTTCCAACTCTACCTCCATCATTATGTTTGCTGACAACACTGTTGTGGTGGGCCTGATCTCTAATAATTATGATAAGAAGGACTACATAGTGCATTGAATTGAATGCCTGGAGAACTGGTGCCAAGACACCAACCTTCTCCTGAACGTGAGCAAGACAAAAGAGTTGATAGAGGACTTTAGCACAAAGCAGGAGAGAAGCTACCAGCCTCTTATCATGAATAGGACCCCAGTGGAGAAAGTGGATAGCTTCCAATACCTTGGTGTTCACATCATGCAGGACCTGTTATAGTCTTGTGTCATCAATACCATGGTGAAGAAGGCCTGTCAGTGTCTTCACCACCAGACATCTGAGGGACTTTAGACTGCCCTCCAAAGTGCTTAGGACCTTCTACACATATCTCCACCTCTCCATGATTCATTTCCACCTGTTCCCTACTTTCACTACAGATCACTATGGCCTCCGCAAACATCATAGCCCATGGAGACTCCTGTCTGACCTCATCTGTCAACTTGTCCATCACCATTGCAAATAAGAAGGGGCTGAGAGCTGATCCTTGATGCAATCCCACCTCCACCTTGAGCCAGTCCGTCATTCCTACCACACACCTCACTGCTGTCATGCTGTCCTCATACATGTCCTGTACCACCCTCACATACTTTTCTGCTACTCCCGACTTCCTCATACAGTACCACAGCTCCTCTCTTGGCACTCTTTTGTACACTTTTTGTAAATCCACAAACACACATGCAACTCCTTCGGACCTTCTCTGTAATTCTCCATCAACATTCTCAAAGCAAACATCACACCTGTGGTGCTTTTTCTTGGCATGAACCCGTATTGCTGTTCACTGATCATCACCTCACGTCTCAACCTCGCTTCAACTACTCTCTCCCATCATATCAGCCAGCTGTCTCCCTTTACCTGTCATAGTGCCTATATTCAGGGGACCTACTTTGACCTCCACGCTCTTTTGCTTTCTCTTCTCCTGCTTCTTCTGGACATGCTTCTCTTTCTCCTCCTTTGCCCAACAGTAGCCCAATTTCCACCAGTACCCTCTTGGTCAACAGTACTGATGATGGTCGTTGGTAACCTGGGCCGCGACCGATCCGTTATGGAAAAGTTGTTTGTGCTCTGCATATTTGATTTGGCACAAGTTTTACACTGGATGCCCTTCCTGATTTAACTCTTCCCATTTATCTGGGCTTGGGACCAGCATCTTAGTGGTGGCTGGGTTAATAAGGTCAAGGATACAAGCAGCAAAAATTAGCTTCCTTGACAGAATGACTGGGCTCAGCTTTAGACAGAGGGTGAGGAGCTTGGACATTCAGGAGGAACTCAAAGTAGAATTGCTGTTCCTCTGCATAAAAAACAGCTGAGATGATTTGGGCATCTGTCCTGGATGCTTCCCTGGGAGATGTTTCAGTCATTTCCAATGGGGAGAAGAGCCCAGGGCAGACCAAGGACTAGATGGAGAGTTACATGCCTCATCTGGTTTGTGAGCACCTGGATATGCCTGTGGAGGAGGAGGATGAGGAAAGGGGGGGTCTGGGCATCTCTGCTTAGACTGATGTCCCCCTGGCCTTGATAAGAAGAATCAGAATCAGGTTTACTGCCAAGTATGTTTTCACATACAAGGAATTTGTTGTGGTAATGTAATGCAAAATTGTTTAGAGAGGCACAGAGAGAGGGAGAAAAAACATTACATAGGAAAAACATTACATAGGAAAGTACTACAAAAAGATGATAGATATATAAAAATTTAAGAAAACAATACAATGTATATGTTTATATAGCTAAGTAAAAAAGACCAGTGTGCAAAAAGCAGACAGGCTGAGGTAGAGTATACATATTTTGCAAATGTAAATGGATGGAGGGATGGATGGATGTCATTTTTAGTTGTTTTTCATTATTGTTTCTAGAAAATAAGTATTATTTGCCAAGGCCTTTTGGTCACCATGTCGAACGCCTATCCAACCTCTTCAGGGTGTAGTAAGCTCATGGTGTTGTAGTACTGAGAGCTCAAGAATCAGCAATAAATACTATGATAGAAAAAAGGGCAAGCTGACCTTTTTTTGCAGTAGGGGACATTTACTTTCATCAAGTATGCTGCGATCAAATGTATTTTGACTGATGCTGATTACCAATTTTGTGTCTGAATTACCTGACAGGAGTGGAAATCTCATTTCACTCATGGTTTTACTCCCTCCAGGAAATACACAAGCCTTGTTCTAATTACACAGATAGTTTTATTCTTCAGATTACATCCCAATATTATTCCACCGTCGAACTGTTGACAACGTAAAAAGGCACATAAATACATATACGTTACAAAAAATACAAATAAACACGAAAACTATAAACATACCTCACTGGCTGCACACGACCAAGAGGGAGCAAAACGATGACCTGGTATCTTCAGCATCAGGTATAACATTTAAACCTCTTTCACCTCAACGCAGAGAATGTTTGCCTTCGCTTTCACTTGTTCTTTGATTAATAAAAAAGCAGAAGTACAACAATTTAAAATTTTCGCTCCCGACAATACAAACATTACGTAATTCCCACTTAAAGTCAACGTACACACCAGTGAACAATCACAAAACACAACAAGAACAACCCAAATCAAAATAACACTTATGGCAGCTAAACATGGGGGCACAATAAATAGAAATATTTCCCAAGAGCAATTCCTGAGAGGGACACAAATAACATAGATTTGCTTACAGTGACAAACTGTGGGGGGAGGGGGGGTTGACAACCCTTTCGAAAACGGGGGACATGTGCCCCCTGCCCCACCCCCTCCCAGGATATGCGGCCTGATACATCTATTCATTAAGCCACCTGGCTGTTTATGAGAAACTTAAAATATCCAATTTGTTCACAGGAACGTGTCTCAACTAACTTTAGGAGATTTTCATTGAGTTTCATCCAGGATAGTAGCCTTCATATTCATCAGGCCTCATCCACCCTCTTTCTGGGTGGTGTTCAGTTTTTGGATCTTGTTCCTCCCATTAAGATGGCTATTCAGGACCTGTCTTATCCTTTGCTGGTACTTGGATGTTACTTTCTTTCTTACCTCCTCATTGTGGTGTCCATGTGACTATGTGATAACAAGGTACTTGTAGTTTGTTTGAATGTCTGCTATATGGCCCCCTGGTAGCCCTAACACATCAGTCCTTACCGCCTTCACTCTTTGTACTGCAATCTGACCACACTTCTCCAGTCCAAATGACACATGATGCCCTCACTTTAGATCCAGGTTAGATGGATAAGTGAGTTGATGTCCCATTTGGTCTTAGCACACAACTTGATGTCATCCATGTAGAGGAGGTGACTGATGGTAGCTCCACTCTTTAACTTATATCCACATCCATTTCTTGAAATTATCTTACTGAGGGGATTTAGGCCTACGCAGAACAGCAATGGGGATAGTGCATCACCTTAGTATATGCTGCACTTGATGGTCACTTGTGCTATTGGTCCTGAGTTGACTTCTAGTGCTGTTTTCCACAGTCCTATTGAGTTCTTAATGAAGGTCTTTATAATCCTGTTGACTTTGTATAGTGCCAGGCATTCCCTTTGTTTGTGGCATTGAGTCGTAGACTACTGGTCAATATGGACCTGCAGCTTGGCAGCTATCATACCTGAGAGGACATTCCATGCTGTAGAGAGGCAGGTTATCAGTCAGTAGTTGGATGGAGCTGTTCCCTTGTGGGGATCTTTCATAATCAGTACTGTCCTTCCTTGTGCTAGCCAGCTTGGGTGGGAACCTGCTGCTAGCAACTGGCTCATCTGTGCTGATAGGCATTCATGCACCACTGTTAGGATCTTTAACAGTAGGTGTGGTCATGTCTGGACCATGTGCTTTGCAGCTCTTCATGTTCTTAACTCACTCTTGGATGTCTGTTGACTTTTGCCTGTTGTGGAAGATTCCTGTGGTCTTCTCTCAGATCATGCAGCGACTCAACATTGGTGTTATGGGTCTTTTCTTCTTCCCATATGTTCTTCCAGTATTGTTCGATTTCTGCTTTAGTGGCTCTGCTCTTACGGTATTATTGCACTGTAGCTAAGAGTACACTTTGGATAGTTCTTTGGAGAATAAAGCATTTATCCTTTTAGCCTCTATCTCTTTGGTATATCTCCGTAGTCTTTGTTTAGCAGTTTCCAAGGCCTCAGGTGGTGTTAGTCTCTTGTATTTTCTTAATAGTCTAATCTTATTATTTATCTCCACACCCTCCTGTAGTTTTGCCAGCTGGCTAGCTTTTCTACAAATGGTCTTGATCTTAGCTTCCAGCCTCATTTTCCAGGGGGAATATGTACTACTCTTCTTGATTAGGTAGCCAAGTATCTCCAGCATTACAACAGCTGTATCATATACCAGTTCTTTAGTCAGAATGATGGTGGTAGTAGAGATTATCATAAGGACTTTGTTGGCATCTGTTAGCATACTATCTGGTGGTGCTTTTCCATTGAGCCTTGGTAATCAGTTTCAAGGATTGACTGATGACAGTTTATCCATTATTCTCTCCCTCATATCAACTGCAGCTCCCTGGAATGGGGGCAATGTGGTGGGTGAGGATTCGGTTGCTGGAGATGGTAGCACCTCTTCACTATGTTGAAATGTTAGGTTACTAGTCATTTCTCAGTTAATGTAGATGTTGGTCTTCTATGCATCCATAATTCCCTCATATGTTTCATGTATCCCCTCTCGTTGTGTTTACTTTTGTAGTAGCATTCCATCATATCCAGGTTCTCATCTCTCATCCATGAATGGTCTGTTCCAATAGATTGTCCTGGTTGCCCAAAATGTGGCACAGACCTTGTTGATCCCAGCGACGTCTGAGCCAGCATAACCTGGCAGGGTTGAACATAAGGATCTTGCTCAAGGACCCCTGTTTGAGGCAGGCCTCAAAAGGGTTTTAACTTCAATAATCCACATGAAGGACAGCAATCTTACCACTACACTATCCAGCCATATATAGAAAATTAATTTAAATGTTCTTAATATAACCAACAACAATTTTGTTCTTACTTTTCATTTCATCCTGGTTTAGATTATGACCATTTCTGGTCAGTGTGTGGAAGGGTACTGAATGTTCTTTTCTGTACTCCAAGTACTTATGTTTACCAATTCCCTCTGTATGACTGCCTCAGACATAATATGTTCAGGAATCTTTCCTGTCTTCCTTACCAATGCCGTGTTCATTTTTAACATTAGAACACATGTACGGGCAGAAGTTTAAATGAAACATTGACCAAGTTCATCAAACGCAACAGTGTGCCAACGAAGGCAGCGTTGAGTAATGTACAGTATTTAATTTATTATTGTTTCTGTTTCGCAGGTCCCCGAGTGAAAAACCAGTTGAAAACAACTAAAACGTTTTGTACAAAAAACTTGCACCTTCTCTGTCGTACCACTTGCCGGTTGTTTGTATGATGACGAGCCAAAGTCACACAGTTGTTTACGTTTACAATGTTAATGTCATGAACACCTACTAAAATTCACTTATGTTAATTTTCTCTTTTTTGACTGTTCGAATCCGACTATTTCACGTACTTTATCCTTAACAAGCAAGAAAAAGAAAACTTGTCTTTTTTAAAATCGAATGCATCAGACATTATAAAACGGCATTTATCCTACTAATATGTGTTACGTGCTCGTAAATTGCTGCACAGCACGTGTTCCAATATATTTTTAAAAGCGATGAATGAAATGTCAACTCACATTTAAACAGACAACCTGTAAGGTTGAAGCAGTGCGGAAATAAATTACGATGACAGTAGAGGAGGAGCTGAAAAATTCCTCCTTTTCGTTGCATTAACACATAGGACGGTGACTCTGTTGCCTGGATGGGCGCAAACACAACATCGGCCGCTCAAACTTTCGAAAACGCAGTTTTGATTCTCCCCTGAATTAAACGGAGCCAATGGAGGACGCCAATGAAAGCATGGAGATAACATGCAACCCGCACACGTGGCGCCAAGGGCCTGATCTGAGACCAAATGTTACTTCAAAAAATAATGTTCACGTGTCAAAACTTCAGGTTATCATATTTCTTATGGAAAACACGTGTATAGTATATTACGAGCTTTAAATAAAATAACCTTCATATTTAAAGGGTCATTGTGGAGCGAAGAATAAGCTGTGTCGTTGTCGACAAAAGACTAGTGAAATGTATATACATAATTTATTTAGTGACAGTAACTTTGTGAAAATCATTTTACATTATCATTTTAACAGCAGTACAGAAAATTGCCAGAACACAATATTAGAAAGAAACCACAAAAAAACTGACAACGAACATTCATTGAAATAATCGTCCAATGTGAATAGTAAACGTATAATTCGCACATTGATTTCCCTACAATGCATCGAAGACATTAAAGTTCCTTCTTACGCCTTGACATAAACTGCTAGGCGTTTATGCAAATATGTCACATGTGATTGGTTAATATGGAGGCGTAGGAGGAGCGTGCCAAGCACGCAGCGGGGAAAGTAATGCGCGCGTGCCGCCGAGGTGCATTCTTTCTTCTCACAGCGCCCCTCGTAGTAGGCTGGGCCACGTGCACATCGCAGACTCTTATTAGTAAATCCTAAAAGTGCGTTACAAGCCTTATTGAGAATCATGGTGAAGCTGGCAAAGGTAAGACATTTATGATCATTCCGAATAAAAACCACGAGTCCCTTCGTGTTTTCAGTAGCGATTAAATTCTTCGTTCCCATGGCCGCTTTGTGGCTATTGAAAATGCTACTGCAAATGCTAATGGAAACGTGTTAGCATGTAGCTAGCTAAGTAGAGTAGGCTAACGTAATAACGATATGCTTTTGAAAATAATTGAATGCAACCGGAAATCATTGCAGTAAGATGCATCATAGTTATGTATAGTAACTAAAGATGTAAGAAGCTAACCACGTTTTCTCAGTCGACCTGTTTTTCGGCCATGTTAGCTTTCTTCAGAACACTGGGTGAACTTTCCTCTTCAAAATGGCCATGTAACGGTATATTCCACACCTTCCACGTATATTTTCAAACGTAGTTTTAAATGTATCAGACGTTTGCTGCCACCATTTGCCCACAGTAATAGATGCGATTTAATTAAAACGACAGTCGCAGAGAATTGCTTTCGCGACGCTAGTTGCTTGAAAGTTTTACTTCCGTCATTGCAACTTGCGTAGCTAGCTAGCTATCAGGCGTCGGTAAGATCGGGATTTTGCGAAGTACTGTGTTCTTGACACTGCACAATTACGAGATTAAAGTTGGAGTTTTTATTTTATTTTATTTAAGACACGCAATGTGGAAGGCCGAACAGGTATGGTAGGCCTAGTCTGGGTAATCAGCGTAATTTACACACCACGTGGGATACTCGTCGCGTGTTGGTGGAGCCACACGTGGTCATTTTTGTCCTTGCGTTTTACTGTTAGCGCGGGTAGTAAGCAGCTGGTGGTTAAAAGACTAAATAATTTTAATTATTTTCCTAAATTTGACGAATTATACTTTTTTTTTTTTACTACTCGGTTCGTTAAGGCAGCCAAAAAGCAGCAGGGAATTAAGAAGAAACCGCCTCCCCCTAAGGAGGTAGAGGACGAGGAAACAAGTGACGAAGACAGCGATGAAGAGGTAACGTGTGTAATTTTTATACTGTAATTTTTATCACTATATGATGGTCGCGGTGCAGAGCAAGGTCTTTACAACCGTTAACTATCTGCATATTCCTAGATAACCCAGTGTGTTACTTTCACACTAACACGTGGTGTAGACTGAACCGGTACAATATGTGCACACTGACAGTCTAACTACTGAGTTTTCTTTTTCTTCAATGTACAAATAGTTTATGATGATAACGGGTTGTTGTTGTTCCTTTTTAGACACCACCGCCAAAGGTAGTTAAGAAGACTCCTAAAGCTGTGGCAGCAAAAAATGGAAAGGTGGTGAAGAAGCAAGAGAGTGACGACGAGTCTGGTATGGCGCTGAGTTGACGTTCACATTTAACAGACTTGTGCACACATTTTATAATTTGCTTTGCCAAAAATTCAGCATACGGCAAATTTATGCTGCAGACATGAGTGGTTGATAATGTTTAGGTGGATATGTGTGGGACCTAACTGGAAACAAGGTGTTGAAGGGGCGGGTTCCTGTAAAAAGTAAATTCTATCCTCTGACACATTAGTTGGTTTGTTCTGTGTGTCTCTGGTTTTCAGAGGATGATTCTGAGGAGGAGTCTCAGCCACCACCCAAAAAAGGTAAACCTACACCTGCAAAGGTGGCACCCAAAAAAGCAGCTCCATTGAAAGCTGAAGAATCTGAGGAGGAGGAGGATGATGACGAAGATGATGATGATGAAGGTATTAAGTCTGGCAAACAAATCGGGAGTTTTATTTATGTTGCTGTGTGATATGTGCTATCTTGGCCTACACTGCACATGGTTGCTCATATGTATGTCACTGTACCTAAGAATCAGAGGAAGAGGTGCCACCACCCAAGAAAGCAACACCTGCTAAGCCCCCAGCAAAGGCCACCCCAGCAAAAGCTGCTCCTACCCCTGCCAAAAAGGTAGAAGTGGAGGAGGAGGATGATGACGACGACGATGATGATGAAGATGGTATAATTTACATTTTACCTTTGTGTGAATAGGTTTATTGGTACAGTGGCTGTAATTTAGCTGCTTTCTGCATTGTTTACTTTTTGATTTTTTGAGAGCTGGCCAAAAGATTGCAGCAACCAAAAATATGCCTTAACCCATGGAAATCTGAAGTGTGTCTGTATATACAGCAAGCCAAGATGGGTTCTAACTGTTGATGCGTAAATCCTACAATGTGTACAATCGTTTCTGTACGTAAGAATCGGAGGAAGAGGCGCCACCCCCCAAGAAGGCCACCCCCGCCAAGGCCAAAGCTACTCCAGCAAAAGCAGCTCCTGCCAAGAAGGTGGAAGAAGAGGAGGAGGATGAGGATGATGATGATGATGAGGAAGATGATGGTAAGAATTTTTTTCTTCCTCATTTGTCAGATGGGTTACATGGTACTATGATGATTAATAAGGGACTTAATTCTGAATGAATTTGATGTCTGTTTTGTTATTGATCTGATGTGCTGTTGGTATCATTAATGATATGGGATGGGAAAGAAATGTGTAGCAAAAATTTTAAACTTCCTTCCTTCCCCATGCAGAGTCTGAGGAAGAGATGGACACAACTCCTGCTCCTGCTACAAAGACAAAGAAAGCTGGAATGGTGAAGGCCAAACAAGAGTCAGAGGACGAGGATGATGATGATGATGACGAGGATGATGAGGATGACGATGAGGAGGAGGAAGAAGCAGCTACTGGTGAGAATGTGTTTTTAAACTGAGTTACTGAGCCTTTAGAGCATCAGCTGTTGTATGGAAGCATATTTAAGAATTTTTTTTTTTTTTTTAAACCTGTAGTAACTCCCGGGAAAAGAAAGGCTGAATCTAAGAAGGAAACTCCTCCAGCAAAGAAAGCCAAATCTGACAATGAAGGCGGTAAGAGCTTTTTTTAAACTACATGCGTCTGTAGTTTGACATTTGTGTTCAGTCTTGGGCCTGACACCTTTCTTGTTTACCCAGCCTTCTGTCTGTTTGTGGGAAATCTGAATATGGACAAGGATTTTGACGAAATCAAGGAAGCTCTGGCGAAGTTCTTCACTAAGAAAAATCTTGAAGTGCAAAGTGTTAGACTTGGAGCATCAAAGTGAGTGTCTGTGTTGTACATGATGTCCTTTGGGTGTTAATGCTGTGGAAATCAAAAGGAAATTTAACTCACTACATAGGAGTGTATAGGACTATGCATCTATATGCAACTTGTTTACACAACAAAATGTGTGTCTCTCTGGGCCAGTGAAGGTCACATGCTACATTTATGGTGTGCTGTTTATGGTTTTTTTCATCAGGAAATTTGGTTATGTGGACTTTGCCTCTGAGGAAGAGTTGCAGAAAGCACTTGAACTCAATGGCAAGAAGTTCATGGGCCACGAACTGAAACTGGACAGAGCAAAAACTAAAGAGAACTCCAAGGAAGGCAGGAAAGGTAACATACTCTTGCATTTTTACTGTGTGCGCGTCCATGCACGCAAACAGTCTTGGATGTGATTGGAACGTCGTTGCATGTTCGCATATCTTCCCATACAGAGAGAGATGCACGCACATTGTTTGTGAAGAACCTCCCATTCTCAGTAATGCAAGATGATTTGAAAGAAGTCTTTGACCAGGCCATAGACATCAGAATACCTCTGGACAACAGCGGTTCTGGCAGGGGGTAAGTTTGTCTGAAATGAGAAATGTTGTACAAAATTTTACCTTGATACTGGTGTAAAAGATGAACTAAGACTAGTTGCTTTGTCACCTGAAATTCAAATGCTAGGTTATTGTGTTAGTATGGGTTTATAAATTATGCGGCATTCTTTTGACAGCATCGCTTATGTAGAATTCAAGACAGAAGCGATTGCTGAGAAGATGTTGGAAGAGGCACAGGGAACAGATGTGCAGGGCAGATGCATCATTGTTGACTTCACAGGAGAGAAGAGCCAGAAGGGGGGCAGGGCTTCAGGTGAACTCTCCGTCCTGGTTTTTACATTATTGGTCCTGCTCTTTGTTCATATTGCATTTGTAATTGGGCTGGGCATTCTTTCCTTAGTTCAGTATAAGATTCAGTGTTCATGAGGCTAATGATAGAACATGGATTAGACTGTAAAAATGCATGGTGTCTGGGTGCTTCACGAGTCTGTGTCTGTCCTCAGTTGGTGGAGGAAAAACTCTTGTGGTGAACAACCTGGCTTATAGTGTAACTGAAGATGTCCTGCAGAGCACATTTGAGAAGGCAGTGTCAATCAAAGTGCCACTGAATAATGGCAGATCGAAGGGGTAAGTCTAGGATTTTTATGTAAAAAGGAATGTAAAAATCATTAATGTTGACCTGAAAGATGGGGATTTGCTACAATGTCATGCTGTTTCAAATTAACCATCCAACTTTTGGTTGCAGTAAGTTGAGTTGTTTTAATGGGAAAAACTGAACTGTTTCTTCAGCTTTGCTTTTCTGGATTTTGAGACGGCTGAAGACGCAAAGGAGGCTTTAGACACAATGAACAACACAGATATCGAGGGCAGGACAATACGGTTAGAATTCAAACAGAGTGGCGGTCAGAAATTTGAAGGCGGCAGAGGAAGTTCAGGTACGCAGTATTTTGTTGTTTTTGACTATGCGGTAAAATTTTGACGTTTTACAGCTGTGTGAACCTAAGGATTTCCAGGCTTATTTGACTAAGTGTTCATTTTTTGGTCACAGGTCCCACAAAAACCCTCTTCGTCAAAGGGCTGTCAGAGGACACTACAGACAATACACTGAGGGATTCTTTTGAAGGAGCCATTGCAGCCAGAATTGTCACAGACAGGGACACAGGCTCATCTAAAGGGTACGTGGAACGTAGCATGCAGTTGTCCTTTTGGCTCCAGCCAAGGTCTTCTCATGAGCTCCTCTCCGTCGACTCGGTGGCGGTGCATGGATTCGCACGAGAAGCAGATTAAGTATGTGTTGCGCACGTTTGCTCACCTTCTGTTTAGTGGAAGTTGGGGACACTTGTGAAACACGTACATTTGCAGTAGCTAACTTCAAGCTGTGGTGGAGGTGGCTTTTGTCTTGCGAGTATAACTTTTATGGGTATCTGTTTTCAGGTTTGGCTTCGTTGACTTCGACAACGAGGACGACTGCAAAGCAGCGAAAGAGGCCATGGAGGACTGCGAGATCGACGGGCACAAAGTGACCCTTGACTACGCCAAGCCAAAGGGTGATGGAGGCCACCGCGGGGGCAGGGGAGGTTTCGGCGGCCGCGGAGGTGGAGGCTTCGGCAGAGGGGGCCGCGGCGGCAGAGGCGGAGGCGGCTTCAGGGGAGGACGAGGAGGCGGCAGAGGCGGGTTTGGTGGTGAGTAGCATGACCTTGCCTGCTCATTTTGGACATGTTGACCAGTAGCCTGGCCTGAAAATATATTTAACTGAAATTTTCAGAACATTAACACAGATGTGCCTTTGGTCTTCTTTTGTTTTGTTCTCCCAGGTGGCAGAGGTGGTGGATTTGGAGGAAAGCCTCAGGGCAAGAAGATTAAATTTGATGAATAAATCCAATTTTTTTTTTTTTTTTTTTTTTTTTTTTTTGAATGGACTTTTTCCATCATTTTTGCTCCAGCCTTTTGGACATTCCAGGAAGTGTTTATCAATGTTATGGGTTCAGTAGTGCTGGCCCTTTCTTAACGTATAGCTCAAGAACCATATTAATGTTCCTGTGACACCACCCCCATTTAACCCCCCTCCCCATCACTTTTTACAACAATGGAATGTGAAAGCCCTGTGAGCATAGTTTGAAATATTGTATGCCAACTCGTTAATTTCATTTTACTGTTTGTAAAAAGGTTGCTTTTGTTTTACTTTAGTTTGCTGTAAATGCAGAAATTTTACTGTTAATGTGCAAAGCATATTGTAATGGATGGAAGATTAAAGTGGCCCAGCGGTCATGGGCGTTTGTAGTCTGTTTCTTTGTACTGGTTGGGATGGCTGTTGGCAGTGCTGTGGAACTGACATGCTGTGTGAAGGACCTATAGTCTGAGCATGGGCAGTATGGCACTTCCACAATTTTTATTTTTTATTTTTTTTTAAGTCGTCTATAGTTATGTACAGTCTCCTTAGAGGACCACAATGTGTACAAGATCATCAGATGCAGAGGGCATTTCTAGTTGAATAAATGATTTAGACTACTGAGTGTGCTACATTATTTCTAGAGGTGAGGGGTTTTTTTTTTTTTTTTCCTGTTGTATTCCAAAACTTTTGAATATATTTGTGAGTTTCTGTGGGTCAACTATTTTATTCACATTGATAGATTAGCTTAATTTCTTTGGTGCTGTGTGAGGCCTCTGCTTAAGTAGCACTACAGGATTTCCAGCATGCCTTGAAGGCTCGTCAGCCGCCTTGTTCTTCGTTTTTACTGTTTGTCTTTTATTTGCTGTTGTGTTTTGTGCATTGCCAAGTCCACCCATTTCAGATTTCAGTTGAAGTTGCAGCTGGCTATGTGCATCCTGCTCCCAGTGCCCTACTAAGACTTTTTGGTTTGTATGTCACTCCTGTGCTTGGCTCTGTTTGCTAATCTGGTGTGCAAAGACAACTGAAAGTTACCATACCTGTATTCTGACTGAACTCATATTCTTGAAATTAACTTTTCACAGAACACATGGAAAACATCCTCTGCATCAGGACTAGTTTCTGGTAACCGTAGCAGTACGTCAGTGGAAACCAGATGGAGACTTGAAGTGTGTAAGAACAAGATCACGGTTTAATTTTCATCAAAAATAAAGCCCAATACCTGACTATGCTGAGATACAGAAAGTGACATTTGTTTCTACACCTGATGTGCTATACAACAAATACGCTACATGTGGTGCAAATCTGACAATGTCCTTAATCTGTCCCTGAGGTCCAGTCCAAAATTAGTGAGTGTACCAGAACATAAAACAAGTGACACTAACAAACTGATCAGGAAGGCTGGCCGTGGGTTGCTGCACGCCATTGACCATAACCTCACATCCCCTCCATGACCTGCCGGTCAGACAGCGGACCACTTTTACTCATAGAGAACTTCAGCTCTGCTGTGACACAGGAAACAACAACAATGACATTGTACAATGAGTATGTGTCTGAGTTGGGAGAGTGACCTCCAACTTTAACAGGATGCATACGTATGTAACCATGTTCTTTTTTCACACACTATTGTGTAACATACAAACACTTTACTGTACTGTGAGATCTGTCAGATTTGCACTAACACACCATGTAGTACAGTATGCTGTAGAATTGTAATGCATATTTAAACTCCTTTTTAATTTCCTCATTTTTCTTTATTCCAGTTTTAATTTCCTATTTTTGACTGTTTGTGTTCATTTGTCCTGTCTTTAGCTGTCTGTCTTACTACTGTAACAGAATTTACCCCTTATGGATGAGTGAAGTATCTATCTATCTACACCTGATCACTCGTTAAATAAGCGTATGATCGAGGTGACTATCTCATTAAGGTTTTGTTTTTAGTTTGTTTCCCCTTTCCTGTGAGAATACCTCATTGGACATACAAGTTTTAGGAACTCGGTTAAAATGCCACCCTGCTACTAAAAAAAAAAACCAGATAACTAATATCTGGGGTCCTATTTGGAAATGTTCGTTTTCACTCTAAAATATGCTGACAATTCGGCAAGCCAATTATATAAGACACAATTTCCCTATAATAAATGACTTAGAGATTTGGTTGAGTAACTACAACAATGGTATTCATTTAGGACACGTGGAACCCATTTTCTATATACAAAATGTGTCTTTGGGGGGGGGAAGGATTATCACAACAATGTTATTTAAAGAAACTGAATTACAAATTCACCTCCTTCACTATTTAAATATTTAACCACGATAAGTTCTCCACCAGAGGGCAGCAAGTACTTGCTGTGATTTTTGCTGTGTTAGTATGTTTTCTGCAGTATTTGTCCTATCAGCATGTCAACCACGATAGCATCTAACTTGCAACAGGTTGAAAATGAAGCAGGTATGCAGAGTCCCTTTTCAGATAAATTCAGATTGATTCAAGGCCCAACACCTGTACAAAACCTTTTTCTGCATCACGATGACCATAATACTATATAACGGGTTGGTAACCCGTGGCTCTGGAGCTGCATGCGAATCTTCCACCCCTCTGCAGTAGAAATCCCTGTAATGGGAGAGGGACCAAAATTGGCTCTTTTGATAGTGAAGGTTCCAGGCCCCTACTATATAAGCATTTAGTACCCTGAGAGTCATGATACAGGAAAATGGACAAATACTGTACTGGAGTACATAAGGCATTTCTACTTTACAGTGTGCACAGTATAAAGTAATTTAATCTGTTTATTTTTATTGTAGTGAATATTTGAGCATGATGACCAGAATGAGTACATCATTCTTGATGAGGTTGGACAATGTGCAATTGTGGAAGTCCCTGACCAAGAGGGAGGCAATGTGACAATGTGTGCAGCTATAAATCTTTGTGGACTCACCCAGCCCAGACACATAATGCTAATGGATGATGCTGACACTGTTACTGTAAAGTGACTGCATATAGTATATATATTTTTGTATTAACTGGATATTTCTTTGCTGCAATTTTGTAGCTTTACAGTAGTTTGTTCTCTTTTGTGCACCAGTTTGTTACAGTATATACAGTTTCATGTAACTGCATGTGAAAATATATTTGACACATGGTTTTGCATACTATTTCTGTACAGTTCCGTTCGTTACGTCGAGTGATGGTGCAAAGTTCCGTATATTCATATAAATGTTGCTAAACATATGTCTAACTGCAGTCTCATTTTTTGGAGTACAGACCTGAATTGATTTGGGTTGTCATTGTGTTCAAGTGATCATTCTATGTGATTGTTTCTGTATGCTTGTCTGCGATATCTGAGTGAAATGTATGGTTTAAATGGAAAAGTAAATTTAAGACATATCACTCACCTGTACAAACTCCAAATGTCCATCTTTTTGGCTAAAATTTTGTGGTTTGTATAGATGAGTGAGAGGTTTTTGGATTACTGGAATGTTTAATGTTTTAAGAAAATAAAAGAAAGTTCAGTAAATATGTTTAAGCATTTGAGGAAAGACTGTAATCACTTGCAATGCTCTGTACAGTAATATTTTCTTTTTACTTTCAGTTCTTTTAAACTGCCTAATTTTAAGATGACTGTGGGACTACATTGTCTTCTTTGAGCTCAGTTACTGCAAGCAAGTAGTAGTTGCTTTGATTCTTTACGCTTGAATTTTCAATTACTTAAAAAAGGTATTTGTTGTTCAGCGTCGGTTCTTTGCTCCTTGACAGGAGCCCAAGCTTCAGCCAGACTGAAAGAGGAAGAACAAAACAGTGTTTTTCAGTGCACATTTCTGTTCCAGACACACTGTCAGGATTTGCATGAGCATAGGGCAGTGGAGAAAAGCAGTGGACCCATCTTGTCATTGCTACAGGAGCCAGTAAACCGCTCTCTTTGTTTAGGGCAGTGGCTTCACTGAAAACTCTGTCAGGGAGCTAGTGGCTGGGGCTGGGAGTGTTGACAAGATGAGGCATCTGCTTAAGGGCTTCTCAATATGCCCATTTAAGGGTCAGGTCTCTCACTTGTCTCACCATGACACCGTTTGTTTCTGAGGACACTGCAATGTTTTTTTTTTTTGAATAAGGAAATTGTTTGTGTTAACTGGTGTAGTAAGAGTAGGCTGTGTGTGGTTTGATTCAAAAAAATATTTGCATAGAGGTTTTAGAAATAAATTCTCAAGTGTTAAAAAAATGTGTTGGTTTTAGACCTAGCGTCTGCAGAGATGGGGATAATGTACAGCAATGAGTGCCCTTATTTTATTTTTTTTCACATATGTATATAAGGTGTGTGGCAATCCAGTGCTTTGTTTGGGGTGGAGTGTACATCATTTGGGGGTGATAGTTTCATGAAGGAGAAACAGTGGGTTGGCCAAAGCTGGTCATCACTGGATTGAGGTGTAATGTGAAAACTGTGGTATGCTATTCATCTGTGTGTTAAAGTCAAACAATCACCTAATTACTATCAGCAAACAGCAATCTGCAGTGTCCCTTTGAACAGAGCTTCCATTAGGCAATGTATATGCCAGGGCTTTCCAAAAGCAAAACTTCAAACAGAGGTCTTCCTTATACCACTGTGTGAAGTCTTTATACTTACAAAGGTGCTTTTTTTCTCTTCAGATTTGCATTTCTTAATTCACAAGCCCCATTATATGTGGGAATTTGCTGCCTGAAATACTGTTGGTTAATAAAGGACATGTATCTTATATTGAAAAAATGTCATATCTTGAAAAGCTCTGTGAAGCTCTAAACTTAAATGTATGGGACATTTTACTGCTGACAGATTTTTGTGAATTGAATCATACGTTACAATTTTATATCTAGACACAAAGATTCAAACCCAGGATCATAACTGGATATTCTCACTATACAATGATCTGTCTCTCTGAGTCAGGCGTGGGAATATAATGTATATGTAAATCATTGCACAATATTGTTTTTGCCCACATTGCACGTTTTTCTTATTTTCATGTCATGCCATTTCTCATTTCTAAGTTATACGTTTTTTAGAAACCTTTTCTTATTTGTTCTTAATTATAGCTGTAACCCATCTGTATAGCCTGCTACTGCAACAACAGAATGTCCCCTTAGGGATGAATAAAGTACTATAATCTATCTATCTATCTTAGGTCACTAGGAAACTACTAATTCACATCAATAATGGCAAAAGTGTTTCCATATGCAACACCACTATTTCTAAAAGTTTCATCACAATACACACCAAACATTGCTCTTTCACCATGCTTCAAGGCTCAGTGAGCAGCCATGCTGTGTCCAGTGTCACGGCTCCAGACATCAACATTGGCCGTTTGTGTCGAGTTTGTTTTTCGGGTATTCTGGCTCTGTAAATGAGTGTTTATTCCAGGGATTCCTCTTTCCTCTCCCACACCCCAAAGAAATGTAGCTCAGTTGCAATGGCACCTCTAAATTAACCCCACAGTGTATTTGCTCTGTGAAATTGCTTATTGTCCTCATTTCACTGGCTTCCTGCTAAGTATGGGACTGATTTTAAAAGTCATTCTGTTAATTTACAAAGCACTCAAAGGTCAAGCACCGAAATGTAACAGAGTTAACATATATACTCCAAATCCTAGAGTACTCCAAATGCAGGCCTTCTTTCCATTCCAGGTATACACAAAAGTATTGGCGCTAGAGCATTTTGTTACAAAGCCCCTAGATTACTGAATAGGCTGCCTGGCTACGTATGGGATGCCAAATTGGTCTCAGTCTTCAAACCGCAACTGAAGACCAACTTCTCTGATTTAGCTTTTCCACAACAGTCTCCATAGCTCACTGTAATTAATGCTGCTGGTGCTTTTGTACCTGCCAATGTACCTTTGCTGTTCTGTTGTGTAACTGCCAGTGTTTTTATGTACTAACCCCAATTCTTCTCCATCCATATATCTACTTGGTGCCCATCTGGGCCCCATCTCAGCGGGATGCCTTGTTAGAGTCATTGACACCCAGTGTACCCCCTGGATGAAGCCTTTGTCCAAGGAATCTTGCAAGCCAACAGAGTCATCCGAAACATGGACAGACTTCATACTGTTATTTACATTTATAGTTATATTAACTTTCTATTCTGTAATGGTGGTTGGGCAGCCACTCAAACCAGAGTTTTTTTATTCCACACCATAAAGTTTTAGTTTCTTCTCCACCATTGCTGCCTGGCTTTAACTTTAATTATCCCTGTGCTATTATTTCCTTATCACAACTGTAACTGATTCCTATAAAGCACCTTGAGACCTACTGGCTGTGAAAGGCAGTTTATAAAAATAAAATGAACTGAAGCTTTGGTGTTGCATCCTTGCTCATGCCCTGTGTTAGCTAAGAAAGATCTCTGAGCAGGTAAACAGCTTTAACATAAATTATATTTGTTACATTAATAAATTTCGATTATTTTACAAACAAAATGACAGCTAGTTACACCATATTTTTACATACTGCTTTTCCAAACTTCATTAGAGTACAAAGCTCTTGATTGCTGCTCCTGACCGTCAGCAGGAGCTCATTAGGTTCTTCCACTATTAAAGGCATATTGTTAGCAACTCTGGCAGCAAGGAATACGAGGCATGCGTTACTTTCCGAACCATTCTTAATGTGAATAGCAGATCACCGTTACTTTTCCCAAATGCCTAAAGGTTTTACAATAAAAAAATAAAAATTTCATACCACATAGCCATCATTTAGTCTCAGTTTTTAACATTACTACCTAAAGTAGCATAAATCTTAAAATCAATGTAATTAATAAAAATGCTTATGACATCAACCATGTAACTTCTACATATTTACTTCTTTAAATGCAATGAAAAAAGAAAGCTATAAATAAAAGAAACGTAACAGTTCATAAAGTTACAATCAGCTGATTTTTAAAATTAAAATCAGATCTCAATTATGCATGACCATATGCTACAAATCTTGTAAGTTTTATATTCCTTCCAATTTATACTTTATGTACACCAGTTACTTATGCAAGATACAAATGCGGCTTCTCGGGGTGGGGCTGAAAAGAGGAAACAAATCATGTAAAGTCTTTATTTTACATATCTTACATTTATTACATAATATTCACATCCACAGAAGAAAGTTTACCATTGCATAAATAAAACCTTTCTGTCCCATTTCCCAAAAAACATAAACTCTCGTGTACCAGTAGTATTTTTCTCCCTTTCACAGTTGAAGGTTTTAGATTTTATGCAAACCCTTCTCCCCCTCTTGTGCAACTCATTTTAAAAATTACCTCTCAAACATTTGTTTTACCAAAACAACTTGGAATCATGTGACACCTACAGTAAGTTCTGAGACCTATATCAGACACTATTCAAAACTACTTTTAAGTTCAGCACAACATGATCTGGACCAGACTATTATACAAATGACTTCGATAGTCCTATAATGGCAACTTTCTGACAAAAGTGAGGTAGAGAAGTTTTAGATCAGATTGCCAACCCAAGTGCTGTAAAGTTTGATTCAGTTGCATCTCTCACTTGCATTATCAGTTACCATATTAACAGAAGTCACTTCCTGCAGCATTACAGGAATACATCAGGTACTTACAGGACCAGCACTGGGCACTTGTTTCAGACTCTTGGTTCGTCACATTACATGACAATGTGAGAAAGGTTCAGTGTTCAGAAAGTCTTCAGCTCTTGGTTGTAATGCACATGCTCCTGTAACACTCCCACTTCAAACTATGCAAGCACAGCGGATTACATCATACATCCCACAATTGACAGAGTGTAAAGCAGAGATGGAACAACTCAACATGAAAACAGCTGGAAAACAAGCCCTTTTGCAACATGTTCAGGTTTGGATGTTTAATGCCCAGTAAAAATAATTTTGCGCCAATAGAATATAAATAAAATTACAAAGTCCATAATCACACTCAAGCCAACCCCTCCCAGTTGATACAGTACAGAAACGAGTTTAGAAGTTCCCAGCCTTGTGCCAAAAGTACAACTCTTCAAGTTACCACAGCTGCTGTTTTGGTGAACTCCTGAAACCCCAATGCCTTAAAGTGCACTTTATAAAGCACAATGATCACATGCCAATCTATGGCAACTGTACTTTCTTAGAGCAGACAATGTCACTATTAACCAAGTTCCACATATTGAGGAGATCCTGTGGGAGTAGTTTATGTACCACCATCATGCTCTTAAAGAAGCAGGGTTCTGTGTTCAGTTTGCTGCTTTTGTTTTTCACAAGCCCAAAGGTCTTGAAGCCATTATGCTTTATGGGCATGACTTTGAGCACTTCCAGACACATGCCCAGAAAAACATCATCAATAGGGTAGAGGTCCAAGGTTTCACAGGCTCCATAGAGATTCCTGGCAAGCTGGCCATCCATCAAGAAACCACCTCCGCCTGCATATGGTGGGTAAAGAGTCTTATTATACAATGCTTGAGGAATATAATACTTGTTGTCTTTTCTTCTTATAGGCCTGGCTTTAAAAATCACGTCTCCAGCAAAAAGGTTTCTGACCTGTGCGCTTTCCAAAAACTCAAAGATATTCTGTACGCCAACAAATACGTCATCATCACCCTTGAATATGTACTGCACATTAGCACAGTATATGGAGAACCATTTAAGGAAGTGGGTTTCTTTGAGGGTAAGGTTGAAAAAGCTATCCATGAAATCCCACTGAATAATATCCCCATAGATGTAGTCCTCATATTCCAACAATTTCTGATGATTGGCCTTTTCTGCCTCATTGGACGAAACCCCTAGCAAGAAAAGTGTCTTAACCTTTTTGCCACCTATCTCCTTTTCTTTACCCCATGTCTTGCGAATTACCTCCCTTCGTTCATACTGAGTTATAACAGACTTGATTACAATCAACAGATACACGTCCCCGTCACATTTCTCTGGGTGGTTCATGATTATAGGGAAATGCCTACAGTGTCTGTACAGCAGGAACTGTTTGAAGTTGTTTCCCAGGCTTCCAAACCATTCATTTTTTGAAATGTTGCGATTAGCAGTGCAGTTGGTAGTTGTGGTATCCCAGACCCTACTTTCCTTGCCTTCAGTCACACCAGTCTCTTCGGTGGTGAGCTTTGATCTCGGTTCTGTCTCCTTCCAGAATTTGTTGGATCCTGAAAGGAGGGCCCTCCTATTAAGGCTGGTTTCTTGTGGAGCTGCCTGTATAGCTTGCCTGTTTAAATGAAACTGTATGTCGCTACCTCTTTGAAATATAGTTAAGGTGACTACAGCCAAAACAAACGTAAGGCAAACCCTCTTATATATTCTCCGCTTGTCCCTGACCATCATCCTGGAAACAAATAACTGTGTTGGGAAAAAAAAAAAAAAAAAAAAAAAAGTTAATGAAGTTTATTCCCGTCATTTAAAAACAGCAGTTCTCAAACGGACGTAAAATGCTGTTAATGATTATGTAATTACATTCCAACTCACACTACATTTTTCCAAATTCCATCACCCCCAACCACCGATCTGAAGCCAATTAAAATTTAGTATAGCTGGGTCATAACACTATTCGTATAACAAATTCGGTAAATAAAATTTAGTAGGGCCGTATTTGTATACAAGCACATTGAAAACAGTAAGTGACAGCCGTTTAATCCAATCGCAGTTATGAAATCACGGATGATTGTTTGCCATATCAATCAAAAATGTTATCACTCTCAGAGTATTCTTTGCCCCATCTCTTTTCAAAGTTAACAGACTGGTTGTGATGAAATGTCAGTCTACGGACTTTTTCACATGTGTTGGCAGCAAAAAAAAAAAAAAAGCGTTTTATACACTATTTCCTGCATACATAGACACAGATCTTCGATCTGCAATGTGCGTTTCAGAGCATTCATAACTAAACGCCTTAAACTGGAAGCTCCCGACATTTGCGTACACATTTTACGTATCTACGCTCGAGGTACGGATATTATTGTCACAATACCGAGAGTTTCATTCTTTTTGTCGTATTTGTTTCAGTCTCAACACGATTTCCGGGGTTGCCATGACCGAGAACAACAACATCAGTAGCATCAGAGTAAAAGGCGGTACGGCCATGTGGCGCTATAATTGCAGTACAATTACTACGTCAAGGTTAATACACGCAATTAAAAGACTGCGATTGTAAGAGGAATATACCCAAGACTAACGAAGTCAGTGCATTTAACTGATACTAAGTCACCATCTTACGTGTTACTACGGCACGATGATTAGTCTTCAGTTTTCCGATTTGAAATAAACGTGTGTATCTAAACCTTAGTTCAATGTCATTTTCTGGGCGACACTTTAAATTACCTCGAGCATAAACTTTAGTAGATTTTTCCGACCGCATTTTTTCGTGTGTTTTGGAAATAAATTAACATCCACAATTTTTTTTTTTTTTTAATACAGACAAGCATCCCATCGATGGTGGGCGTTTGGCTGCCAGAAGTTAAAACTGCCATGAAATATATAGGTGTGCGACGAGTTCCTAATTATATTTGATTTAATAATTAGTTTCAAAGCACAGACTTGAACTGATCAAGCTCCCCCATTTACCAATGAGTGCCAACACGACTCCCTTTGATAAGGAGGTAACTACTGCAACACAACCAAATTTTCTGCCTGGAAACCCAAAGGGTCGAAAGCATCAGGAACAGCCGGCGTGTTCAAATGCACGAAGTCACTCGATTCAGACTCTATAACAATAAATCATAACGATTTACACAACAACCGTTATCGCTGGTTAACAGACATTGCTGCTCAACTAATACAAGCAGTTTTCATTATTGTAAATTACTCTGAATCACCACACGCATGTGAAATAACTCGTTTTAAAAAGATGTATCATTTGGGACTAAGGGAGGCAGTCCGTGCCGACGGTCACCGATCCCGCATTGCTTTTGAACTGGCGAAACACGTGTCTTCTGTGTGCGCTACACAAAGTAAGCAAATTCAATCAAGAGGTTTTTAAAGGAAAAAGCCAGAAAACAAGAACCGATTGCAAATGATCAGTTCATACTCCAGACAAGAGGCTGGAGTCTGACTGCTTGTTTTTAGTAAATGCAACAATTAACACAAAAACAACCCATCGTAAAAACAATCTCTGTACTTCCGAAGCATACAACCAAGTGTTAAGTGAAATGTAACATTCAAAATATTTAAAGAAAATCGATTAAAAGCAGAGGCAGCATACTTACGTATCGGTAGAATATACTAAATTTAAAAGTCGCAATTTATTGTAAATTGTGTTTCCCAAACAATTATCCGCTTAAAATAACTGAACGAGGCACAGGACAAGTGGGCTGTCTGTACTTCTCTGCTCTATAGCCCAGAAACTGCGGGATCAAACTCACGCCGAGCGCTGCGAGCGAGCTCTGCGGACTTACAGGCTTGCGTTGCGTCAATGTAAACGTGAAAGCTGTGCGCAGTGGACACTCCTTCTTAAGTGGATTACAGCTTGTGGATATAAAAAGTCTACACATCCTTATAAAATTGTAGGTTTTTAAAATATAAAGACAGAAGTAACACACATGTCAGACTTGTTACATCTTTAATGCTATATTCCAACAAACAGAAATCCAGAGAAAAAAATTAATATTTAATTACTGGGAACATTTAAAATAAAAAAATTACCACAGCTTGATTGTATGAAGTCTGAACACCCCTCTCAGTTAACACTTTGTGGAAGCACTTTTTGCCTGTATTACAGCATCAAGTCTTTGTGAATAAGTCTCTATTAACTTCACACGTCTAGACTTTGGAATTTTATCCCACTCTTCTTTGCAAAAAAGTTGAAGTTCCTTCAAATTGCGATGGAATCTCTTGGCTCTTTTTTAGTCGTTCCATAGGTCATCAATGGATGTGAGGTCTGGGCTCTGACTGGGCCACTGGGACTTTGGGACTTTGACTTTCCTTTTCTGAAGCCATGTCTTGGTTGATTTCGATGTGTGCTTTGGGTTACTGTCATGTTGGAACATGAAATTCCTCTTCATTTTCAGCTTTTTGACAGAGGACAGAAGGTTTTGTGGCAAAACATCTTGGTATTTGGAGCTATTCATTTCCCCATATATCTTGACAAGTGCCCATGACCCAGCTGAAGAGAAACAGCCCTAAAGCATAACGCTACCCCCACCATGCTTCACTGTCGGTACGGTGTTCATAACGCTACCCCCACCATGCTTCACTGTCGGTATGGTGTTTGTAATGCTACTCCCACAATGCTTCACTGTTGATATGGTGTTCCTTGGATAATGTTCTGTATTTACTTTGTGCCAAACATACCTTTTAGAAGTAAGGCCAAAACATTGCAAAAAGGTTCAACCTTTGTCTCATCAGACCATAACACATTTTCCCACATGGTTTGGGGTGACTGAATGAATGTTTTGGCAACTTGATGTAAAAGAAAATGTGATTCATTAGACTAGGCCACCTTCTTCCATTGTTCTGTGATCCAGTTCTGATGCTCACATGCACATTGCAGGCATTTTTGGCGGTGGACACGGGTCAGCTTGGGCACTCTGACTGGTGTGTAGCTTCACAGCCCCATATGCAACAAACAAACTGCGATGCACTCTGTGTTCTGACACCTTTCTATCGGAACAAGCATTAACTTTCTCAGCACTTTTAGCTACAGTAGCTCTTCTGTTGGATCGCACTACAAGGGCCAGCCTACACTCCCCATGCGCATCAGTGAGCCTTAGCCACCCATGACCCCATAGCTGGTTCACCAGTTTTCTTTCCTTGGACCACTTTTGGTAGGTCCTGTCCTCTGCTGACCAGGAACATCCCACAAAGCTGCAGTTTCGGAGTTGATCTGACCTTGTCATCTAGCCATCACAATTTGGCCCTTTTTATATTTATATAATGTACTCCTTCCTTGTGTGTGTATGTATATATATATATATATATATATATATATATAAAATACCAAAAATAGAACATTATATATACCATTTTATATTAATTTAAATGTATTTTTCTATATTCTGATAGTCTGACTTCTGGGAAAATGTTTTTGGCCTCTCCGAGTACACGCCCCTGGTTGAAGGTGGAATTTTCCATAATAGAGTTGCTATGTTGATGTCTGATACATGATATACCTCTTTACTTAGTAACTGTACAAGAACAAAGCAAAATTTCAATGTATGTGCATTTTTGCTTTGGCGTCTTTGTGTGAAATAGCAATTAGGGTTATTTATTTCCTTCTAGGTTACAAAATTTGATACACTCTTTTTTTGTAGTTAGAAAAATAAATTCCTGGTCACTGCCAGTATAACAGGAAATTACTAAGATAATTGGTACTGCTTCAATTGTGCTTTTTTTTCTAAGAAAAAGACTTAAGCCAGCCTGTGAGTTGGTTACTCATTAACGATCCATAATCAAACCATACACCACAGGTCCAGTAAAAGTGGGCACAGAAGAAGAGTGGACATTTAAGCTATTCTCAGTGTAGAGCTTGAGCAGCAACCTTCTTACATACATGTGTGTATGACTAATTCAAGATGTCACAAAGTTTCAGTAATTTTGGGGTGTGTTACCATGTGTGCCCTGTGTTACCATGTCAGCCCTGTCACTCCTCTGATGTAGGTGCAACCAATTAAGTTAGTCCACAATTACATATTGTTTTTCTAATTTGTGATGCTGCATGTGGAGTACTGTTTGCCATTCTTGAATGTTCTCCCAGATCTTGCTCCTGCTTATTTCCTGTGCTGTGGACATTTGTTGCTGTAGTATATCATTTTACATTTATAACTCTACATCCAGAGGATTGTGACTAACCAAAGCCAGGTGCAATGCTTAGCTTGTGTTTTAACCTAGCTATGGAGTCCTCTTTCCAAAGTTCCACTCAGAGTATGTGGCTGACCATGCCTGAGCATTATTTCTACTGAAAGGTTTGGTTTCAAGCTAATATTCTGTACTTTTACTTATTAAACCAAACAAATACCCTAAACAATGACATTGTCTAATAATACAGAAATTTGATTTAAATATTTTCTCCTGCCTAAGATGTCATTAGCTGTTCGTCTAACTTTTATTATACCTGGCCAATACTTTATGTAAAAGACACAAACGTCATAGTTGGCCAGCAAATTAAAATTTTAAAGGCATATAACACATTTCAAGCATACAAAGTTAAGACAGTTTGCAACACAAATAGGACATGGATCCAACATCATTCGCTTGTTTGTAATGTCATTGGGCAGGGTTTTAGTTTACAGAAAAATAAAATGGCCATGTTGAAATGCTGTTTCAGAGCTGCCAGAGGTATTATTAAATGACTAAAGCTAAGACACGTTTTGCTAATGCACTAGCAGATATCTGACTTTAAATGACAAGCTTTGTGTTAAACGGTAGAAAAAAAAAAATAAAACTAATAAATACAATTTTTATATAAGAACAATTACTAGTAAGCGTATGGTAGAGAATAGAACAGTATTAACATGCCCACTTTGTGCATCATTACACACTATTTCAAAAAAATAAACCTTAAAAACAATAGAATCTGGAATCCTGATTGTTCCTCTTTTTCTCCTATTTCCTGAACATCTATCTTTTGTTCACCATGTGCATCCTGCAGTTTACGGGTGCTTTCCCACCCAATTTCCCTTAGATTTTTGTGTGTGCGTGATCCCTGATTATCTGACTAGTAGAGAAAACAGCAGTGTAGTTTCTGCCCATGGAGAGAAGTTATTCCCAGGACCTTATATTATTAACTATAATATAGTAAAACAAATAGCACCCTGGTAGCTCAATGGGTAGCCCCCCAGGCTGGGATGTGGAAGTCTTTTTTTTTGTATGTGACAAACATAAGTGGCCATAATGTGGTACCCTTCCCTGTAACTGTATTCTAGCATTAGCTAAATGACAGTTTACTCCACCCCCAAATTTACCTCTTTCTTCTTCAAACAAATGTTATCATGGATTTTGGAGTTAGAGTATAACATGTTTTAATTTAATATCCAAAGCATACAACAGCGATGTAAATGTGTTCATAGCTATAGCTATCAAAGTGAGATGTACATATTTGATGTGTGAATTGTTAGAGAAAGAAAAATGCATGTTGTTGTGTTGTCAGAGTTCAGGGCTATAGAGCTGCAGCGTCTTTCAGGTCAGCTGCTCGTTCCACTGCTCAGTCCACATCTTCATGTTTCAGGTGCGTTACTGACAAACTCAATTACACCACACTACTACAGTTATGGGACATTTGTTAAAAGCATGGAAACTGACAAATAATTTGAATATTCCTTATTATAATTATACCAAGCTTCTGGTAATTTGTCATAAAAGCATGTCATATTTACTTGACATTTTTTGTGATAAAAATATTCCTTCGATTTCACGAGTTAAGTGTAGCGGGTTTTATTTTAATTAAAATTTTTCTTTCACTAACATCTCTTTAGTTTGTGTGGTTGTTTTAAATTATTATTTTTTTCTGCTGGCTTCTTTTTTTAAATTTTAATTTATTCCCCCCGGGGGATTGGTTGGTTTGGCCGCGCAGATGGTTGCGTCACAGGGTCTCTGTCCCTCAGTCTGTAGTGTGACCGGCTGAGGAGAGGCAGGTAAAGAGATACCTGTCGCACTGTTGGCGTGGCTAAACCCCAATAATGGGTTTAGTTAATGTAAAAAGTTTAAAAAAACCAAACCACTTTTGTAAT
>JABJVR010000029.1:5721480-5737657 GCA_025773905.1 Chitala chitala
CTGGTGCGCATTCCTTAACATTCAGGTGACTGGTGCGCGTCCCTTAACATTCAGGTGACTGGTGCGCGTCCCTTAACGTTCAGGTGACTGGTGCACATCCCATTTCTTCTTAGGCCTCAAGCGCATCCTGCAGCTCGACTTGGACCTGAAGTTCAGGACCAATATCAGAGACCTGTTCCAGGAGTTTGATCACTTCCCGGCTGAAGCGGTGATTGGGATTGTCCGAGAGATGCAGCCTGTGTACAGGTACACAACTCCCCCCCCCCCCCCAGGGAATACGCACTATCAGGAATCATCGTGTCACAAATGAGCTTTATTGAGTCCACAGTTATTAGTGCCTATAAACATTCTGCCTCACTACAAACTGACAGTGGACTGCAAAATTTAGAGTAATTCAGCGATTGGTTCTCGTAGCGAGTGGTCAGATATGTAGTGTGTTCTTTATCACAGGCAGAAACACAGCACCACAGCCTGTAGACCTTTATTACTCATTTCTTAGCATTATTGTGTCTCTGCCAGTTATGTTGACACCTTTTTTGCTTATTGTGGTTGTGTTCCACGATGAAGACCGTCAAGTGTTGCTGCAGCAGATAAGCCCAGCGGTTTTCTCCAGCACAGCTGACATGGGTAATAGATGGGATGAATCGCTGTCTCTCATTGGCAGTGGGAGGGGGCGCTGCACGGGCCCCGTTGTTTGTCATGAAAAGTAATGGGCAGGCAACAGGAAGCAGCCCTCTGGGAAATTTCATCTCCTGAAGGTCGCAGTGTTTTGGCTGCATCAACAACAGGATGCACCGCGTCGACTCTCTGTTTTTCCTCTGTTGCCATGGCGTCTCCAGTTACAGCGCAACCCAGCTGTTTTTGGGGCACGTTATTAAAACTGGGAAGCGGCGTGTGGTGACAGAGAGCCAGCACTAAGTCCCTTGTGTTCGGAGAGAGAGATGGGGATGTGCTGGAAAGGCCTGACAGTTAGTGAGGTGAACAGATGGAGGTCAAGTTAGTTAGCATGTTCAGTTTCAAAATGCTCTTCAGCTACTAATATTGTTACATTACATTAAATATAACTCTTATGTGTTTCCAGAAACAAATCCACTTGTTTTAATTTTAAAGTTTTATCCACAATATAACAGAGGATTTCAAGTGTTTAAAAGTAGGCTAAAATCTTGCTGTACATACAGTATGTTATACATAAGTGTGTCAGCTTAGCTTGTTTGAAAACTAAATAAGTTTTAATTGTGTCCACTAGGTGTCCCTATAGGTGAGTGCTTTCTCTGACACACTGCTTCTGCTGAGAAGCGAGGGATTAATGTATGTATGTAAGAAGTAATTAAACGGTGGCAGGAATTTGATCTTGAACATGCTCTAAGAACCGTCTTTGTGTTGCCACTCGTGTTTGGCTGAATCGCTTTTCTGTGTTAGAAAGGCTGACCGTGGAGCTGGGGTCGTGGTGCAGAATTACTGCTTGTGTGTTAACCTTACTGAAGCGGGTTCCCTTTCTCTGCTTTTAGCAAAGGCCTTCTCATGACGAGGATTTGTGAAGTGGATGTTCACAACGCATGAACTCTAAGGGGGCGTGTGTCCTTGTTTTAAGCATGCAGTTATTACAAACGGACCTGGTCAATAGCTTACCAGGTGACGTACATGTTGTAACAGCTGTGAATAATGTATTGTTTGAAGAAGTACTTAGCCGCATCAGCCTTTGTTGTGTTGTGTGCACATGATGAATATATGAATAATTTTATTTTGTAGTTACTGAGTTTCATGTATAATAGTTATTTGGTTTAAAATCAACAGACTCCAGAAAGTGTTTCTGAACAACTGTCTGAGATTTGCTCCAGTCTTCATGTGAATGTCATTGTACTCAACAACTAGTGTGTAAAATTCTAAGCTTATGTTTTCTTTAGTTTCTTTTTAGAGGTTGTGGCCCTGATTTTACTGCTAAAAACGGCAAAGTTTTGTAAGTCATTACACTTGGATGTAGTGACTGTTCCGTACTGTTACGTGTCTTTAACTGTTATTTGGCCGACAGTTACATGCCTGTCAAGTTATGGCTTGATGAAAATATTAAACTTATTTTGTTTAGTTCACTGTCTCTTCACACTAAACCATGTCAGATCTTTAACATTTTTATATATAATGCTTGTTTTATTGCACTTTCTTAGCAACTGGGTGCACGTCTGAAAGAAATTGATATTTCTGATTTTTCAGATGTTAAATATGAAAAAAAATAATTTCACACCTATATTTCAAGTGTTTATTGCCCTTGTATGACAAAGTCTAGCATAAATACAACAATACCAATGGAAACAGCATGTCTTCATTAGGAAGTATACAAAATATTAAATTGAACCAAACTTTATTTATCAAGGTAGCAAACATGCCACGTGGAGATACAGCAGGCTAAAGTGGAACATTCAAGCACAAGTTAATTTCCTGCTATAGGCCAGTACACACTGTTTGGTTTAGGCTACCAAGTGAATATACATAAGCGTCGCATGTAATGTTAAAGTTGGGCCTGTAGTATTTGTGAGAGTAGAGATGGCTGTCAGAGCTGACGCTGTGATGACTGACCTGGGGCAATTTGTTGCCTCCTCCTTTGTCCCCCTCTCATACTTGAAGCAGATAAGCTGATGGGAAATACAGTGATGTGGTTCTTCTGGCATGGAGTGCAGTTTTCGTGCATTTCATCTGAAGCGTGTCTGGTCTGCAGATGACCTCGGGAGACAGTGTGTTTCATCCGTAGGTGAACTGTTTCCCCACGTTTTGCGCTAATATCCGGCACCGTCGGGTACAGTGGGGGCCCACAGGAATGTTTGCATGACCTTTATGACCCTTTCAAATATGTAGTGGGACTTTCAGCAGGTGCTCTGGTTTGGAAACAAGTTGGCACTACATTCTGTACAAATGCAATGGCAAGAATGACAAAACACGCAAACTTCTCTTTACCGTCTCGTGCTTTCGAAATTAAGGATAAGTATAATTGGCAAGTGCAGTGAAATGTTAGGAAAAACGAAGGTGATTTGTGCCAAAACCTGAGACAGAGACTGTACAGGGACTTCTGCTGTCTGTGAAGCAGCATCCCCGCTCTTACCCTGGCGACGGGTGATCCGGGGTTAGTTGCAGATCTGCTGAGCTGTGTGCAGGCATGGACCAGTTGCTGATTGGCTTACAGATTGAGCTGATTCCTAAACATGTCAGTTCATTAATCACTTTTCTGGTGTTTACTGCTGCTGTCTCCCTAAACGTATGGCAGTCCTGTGTGCTGTAGCTGACTTTGCAAAGACTAATTGTACCTTATTACAAAACTGTAATTAAAGTTCACAAGTGTTTTTTTTCCTGTGTAACAGGCTGGTTATTTCTTATGCAAGAAATTTAAATGTGTGTCTGGGAAATGTTTATGTATTGCTGTCTGGGAAGAGAGTTTGGCTGCACCCTGTTTCGGTATTTTTATATAAGTGTGATCTTTGTTGCTAAAAAGGAGTGCTTCATTCAAACGACCAGTATCTGGCCAGAAAAATTCAAGCAGTTTCATTGGTTACATAAATCCTTTTTCTAAAGCTTTGCAGACTCTGATTGCTTTGTATATGCTTGAATTTGGAGTGAAAGGACAGTTCTGTAGGGAAGTGATGTGACTGGGACCTTGTATAGACCTTGTTAGGGGGTTGGGTGTTGTGGGCTGTCCAGACAGACCTGCTTTTACTGTGCTGGCAGGCGCTTTTACTGTCTAGCTGAAAACAAGTAATGCATCAGGAGATAGTGGCAGTCTTGTGTGTTCCCCCATACCTGGAGGTGACTTTATCACCAACACCAGGCACATGAACTCAGACAGAGATAAACAAGTCCATGATGTCCTTCTCCAACATCACAAGAATCTGCACTGTGAACTCTTCCTGTGTTTTGATCTTTTCCCTGAGGTTCTTTCTCTTATTAGTTTTACAGAAGACATGACAGTTGGGAGTGTTTGATGTTGTTGATGATGATGAGCCACCGGCTGTAACCTTTGACTGTTCCTGAACTGAATGTGACATAGCGAATGTAGCCAGTGTCTTCACACGTGAGACCCACGTAGCTGCAGACTGCATTACTGTGGAATATCCCGAGGAGCGTGTTACCTTATCCTGGCCACTACTGACTTCCTTGTGGGCTGATTTCCCTCTGGGTTATAGAGCTTGTCTCTTGCTAATCACCTGTAAGTGCTTCACCATCTTCACGAACATGGTGGAGCTTCCATCACTTTTCTGACACTTTAGCATTAACGCTTTGGATTACAGATTTCACAAAGCGCTCGGTGTGGGTCAGGACTGCAGGTCATCACGGCTCGTGCAGCGAACACTCACACCGACACTCGTATGGCTCCTGCGCCTGTGTCTGTCTTATCACGTGACATTGTTGTTCACTCGTGCAGTGCACCACCGTCAAATTTAGCACCATTCTGCATAAACGGGATATCTCACGAAGACGACACGCTTGTTATTGGAAAGGCAGGGAAAAATTCATTATTGATGGAAGCCTCGATTTAGCGATGTCTGCACCAAACGATGTATACAGGAAAACAATGATCTGAGTTATTGTGTATTTATAATACAGCCTGACTGAATTTGTTGAAATAGCCAAGACAAACGTACAAACAGTGGTTGTTTATGGCTGAATATCTCACCCCCCACCCCAAACCGACTTTTTTTAAACATGGACTTGTTTCGGTTAATATTGCATGCATAATACATGCTTTGTGTTTGTTGTGGATTCGTAGACTGTAAAACAGAATAGCCCATTGGGGATAAATAAAGTTGTCTGAATCTGAAAATGTTGGGAAACAGCAATAAACAAAAATGTGTACTGAATGTAAACATCGGTAATCTTGCTTAGCACTGCATGTATACATTATGTTGCCTACATACATAAATATTGTTTTTCTACCAATAACCCATGTCTTTTTAGAAGGAGGAACAATTAGACAAGTGCAGTGTTTACTTACAAAGTTCAGTGTGTTGTCTTCTCTCTGTCTTAGCGGTGTCTTTTGGTTCAAATTAAAAATTTTTAGTTTTTCTATATTAGTTTGTTGCTAGGCTACCTAAAAGTTAGAATTCCTCACATGCTTGAAGGAAATATCAGAAAAGGAGGGGTACTTCCTGTTTATGTACCAACAGTGTCTTTGCTGATTAACAGCTTCCCATGCGGTTATCCTGAGGGAAAAGCTGTGTTTAGCCATGCATGTGGTTTATAATCTACATCTGCTCTGAATCACTTAAAATATGGTTTTGTGACCTCGCTATTTTCACTCTGCTGGATTTGCTTTCATGAATAAATCTTTGGAGACAATAAGTCTTGTGTGTGTGTGTGTGTGTGTGTGTGTGTGTGTGTGTGTGTGTGTGTGTGTGTGTGTGGGTGGTCAGCTGAAGGAGAATGAGCAGGTGACTGTCTGCAGAGCAAGTGCAGGGTGGGGCTCTGGTAATCAGCTGTCAGGCAGACAGAAAGGAGCAGGGTGGGGCTCAGGTCATCAAATATCAGGCAGGGTCGGGCTCAGGTCATCAGATGTCAGGCAGGGTCGGGCTCAGGTCATCAGATGTCAGGCAGGGTCGGGCTCAGGTCATCAGATGTTGGGCAGGGTCGGGCTCAGGTCATTAGATGTCGGGCAGGAAAGAGCAGCTCGGGGCTCAGGTCATGGGCTGTCAGGCAGGGATGACCAAGACGTGTCTATGTGACCCTTTTTCATTTTTAATTGTTGCGCTGTGTTAGATCAAACAATACATACAGAGATGCCACTTTTTTTTTTTTTTCTCACGATCATCCTTGCTGAGTGCCAGGCGCTTCTGTTCTCAAACTGGCAGCAGGGATGATGTCTGTTGATCAGTGCCTGGGTTAGTCACCTCACAGCTGCTAGTCATGTCAATTAGTCCCTGTAAGCGAAATGTTTGCTGCACAATGATGTGTCTTGCTCACCCACACACCCACTGTGGGCTTGGATTTAAGTGGAAGGTAGTGGGTGGGCGAAAGGTGTTAAGAGCCGACATCTTTCAGTAATGGGAATGGGGCAAGTGGCGTGTTTCTAAAACTGACCTGGACACATCCCTCTTTCTGCAAACTGTACAGCCATATACCTTTGCATGAGGGAGCTGAACTCTAAGCCCTGTAATTACTCCACAATGTATCTTATTCAGGGGCGCACAGTTCTTAATTTTATAAATTGCAAGTGATTGGTATTCAGTGAAGTGGCAAAGTACAGGTGTGTTTCACAAAGTTTGTGTTCACAAACAGGAACTGGTCAACGTGCTTAGTTTGCTAAGTAATGTGTCCCTTTGCGTCCAAGAACTGAATCTATATAAATTACAGTTATGAGCCATAGATGGTTCGGTGAGTTTGTGTAATTGCACATGGGACTGAAAACAACATTGTTGTGATAACTGGAAGGTGTATTTTTTAGACATGTTAACAACAAAACGTTACCTTTGGTTTTTCAGTTAAGCAAAACAACTGCTCTTTTCCAGTGAGCGTTAAAGCCCTAAAAATCAATAGTCATGAATATAAATAATATATATATAAATATAAATGTAAATTTACGCACGCAGGTATGCATGTGTAGATGAGTGGCATTCCCACAGCAGTGCCAACTTGTGCCAGTTCCAGTTCCTTTCAGCTTTACAAGTCAGGTTTTTTTTTTTTTTTTTACTATTATAGTAGTTCTTACCATCTCATTTGACAGCTGTATGTTAGGTTAGCTGTAATAATGCCTGGAATTTGGGATGGTCTCTGACAGTAACCATGATTATCTCACAAATGGTTCTTTACACTGTATCCTAATTGGTGTTTACAATGACAAGTCTGTCAAACTGAAAAGCTTTTATTTTGTTAATGAAATTTTTTTATGGATTTGTCAATGTGTAATTAATCAGCAGTCCTAAAGTATTAACAAACAATTCTTTCCAGGTGTAATAGTGTAAGATTGTAGCGATGGGTGTAATGAGTGTGATGGTGTGAAGGACCTCAGATGGACACTACATAACGTCAATGCCGCTTTCACACAAGTCCTTATATTCTGGGACACTCATATTGTGCCTGCAACAAACCTTCAAAATAGTTATGTTTTTATTTCTCAGGAACAGCTGGGAACAAAGTGTCATAATACCACGACATTCTACAAAATTACACACTCGGAAAGGTATTGCTGAGCAGCTGGAGGAATCACAAATTTAAAGAGTGCCATGGACACCCACAACATTTATTAGGCAGTAATGTTTTTGCTGTTATTACATTGTCTGCAGTGGAATAGTAGGCTGGATAACTGGGTCCTGTGAAGCCCACGCCTCCCCTCACCACAGTCCAAAGTCATGCATGATATCTAAACTGGTGTTACAAAATTGCCCACATTGTGCATGCGTGTGCACGTGTGCGTATGGGGTAGGGTGTTAGCGGGACATTCCATTCTACAAGAAGTCCATGTACCTGACATCATGTCCCAGGTCTCCCGGGGTTGTAAATCACATCACCAGTAATGGACGGATGAAATGGTTTAGTTATAGTAAATTAAAAGCTTTTATGGTTGAGTTCTTCATGATTAAAATGAAGCGATCATTTTCTGTAAAGCACCAAAGGGGCAGCATGACACTGCACAAGCAAGTCAATTTTATTTTTGAAGGTGATTTATTTCTGCTCATTACTAAAGTGACTGCAGTGTGGAAATCATTACAGTCACACAGCCAGCATAGTCCCAGCAGAGTTATGGAGTTATGCAGACACGCCTACACTCATTTCCACTGCATTTTGTCAGCTCTGTTCTAACCACCTGCATATGACACATTTCTTATTATACTCACGCGTATTTAAACGTGTTTGGATTTAGCAACATCAGAAGGAAAGACAGTACTGGAGGAGCAGTGGCTCTGTGGTTAGTGCCGTTGCCTTGTCCTGCCAAGGCTGGGGTCTGGGGTCGGTTAATCCCAGCTGCTGGAGCTGCAGAAATCTCTGCCTGTCCAGTCCTGATCCCAAGCCTGGATAAAATGGGAGGGTTACATCAAGAAGAGCCTCCTGCATAAAAACCCGCTGCAAGTCGATGTGCGGATTGTTAGCGAGATGCTGGTTGGCCTGCTTGGTGACCCCTTAAGGGGAGTAACCTAACGTCGAGTACCAATGCAAAGACAGCACTGAGTGTTATTTTTGATTCTGAATATAAAAAAGAGCAGTATCTAGAGCACAACAGATGCAATTCAGTCTTTGCACAGTATCCAGTTTCCGTAGAAGTAAATGCATCGTACGGTCACCTATTATCGCCGCAGCACTTTGTGAACATCACGTTGTGTCTGCTTGGACACACAACACTCATAATCAGAAGAGCAGTTTTGAAGCACGTAAAGGGACTTTGACCCTACCTGTTGTGTTTGTCATGGTTTGTGAGGAGCATCAAGTGGAGAGGACAGTGAGGCACTTTTTTTTTTTTCCAGCCAGCAATGTAACATGCAGAGTCAGCTGCTCTTACTGGGGCCGTATTAGTCAAAACAGTGACTCTGCTGCTTGGCCAGTTTTATTGGAAAGCCCTGACTTGAGTCACAGGTGAACAGCTGCTTTCCTGATGCCCAGACTCTTTGACAACACGGGAAACATCATGTAACTGCTGAGGCTTTCCTGCTAACCTCTGACATGAACAGCAGCAGCTACAAGAGCAGGAGCAGCTAAAATGTAAGATCTGAAGTTCTGTTCCAACTCTTTCAGTTTGTTTTAGTTACATAAAGAGGCTGTGTAAGCAGTACAGCTGTTTACTCCAGTGGTCAGGCTCGTTAGCCGAATAAATATTCGTTTTTAGATGTACGTCAATGAAACAAAAATTTGAGTGTACATGTGTAAGATTACATTTCACACACTTGGATGAACATTAATGCTGTAAATACAGTTAATCAGCTATACAGTTAATTGGCCAAACAGTGAGGACATGGGCTCATGGACAAGGAAGATGGATTATAGTAGGTAAAATGTAAAACCATTAAGATCAAATGTAGTTTTTTAATAATTTTTTTAATTAAATAGATATTTAATGTCAGCTTTAATAAAATCTACATGAAAATACCATGTTAATATTCAAAACCTGATAAAGTGCTTTAAATTATGGAGCGTTTTTTGTTTTCTGGTTCCATTATTTCTACGTGTTCTTCTCAATCACAATTAAATTGTGCGGTTTTATTTTTGCAAATCACAGTGTTACTCATTCAGTGGTCATCTGAGACACAGTATGGTACTTTCTTGGTTTAGTAGGTAAGCAGAAACAGATGGAGGCGAAGGAGCGTGATAACGTTTATGTGACGTTTCTGTGATGTTGGTTCTGCTAGATAAGGGTGCGCTGAGATGTGTAAGATGCGCCAAACTGCTGTGTGTGCAGCATGGCAGGGATGTCACGGTGTGTGTGAGAGCTCCTCATTGGTCCAGCGGTGGAGATTTAGAGCTCGGCTCTGTGTAAATATGCCCAGTGGGTCCCGGCTGCGGTCCAGCCAGCGGTACAAACCTTCACTCATTTGTCCAAACGGGCCAAGCTCTTAGTGCTGGGTTTGCTGTACTCTGATACACTGTTTTGAAGCTGGTATGGTGACAGATTAGCAAAACAACAAGTCTGTGGATTGATGGTGAATTTTTTTAATGCGGAGGCTAAAGCTCTTTTGACAGAAATAAACAAAAGGTACATGTTACATTTAAAAAGTTAATGTTTTAGTTACAGTGAGCAAAAAAAAAACTGAATCTTGCTAACTTTATTTTTTGCTTTATTGTGTCTAATTTATCAGCGCTGTCCAACTATGGATGCAAGGTTCATGTTTAGTAAGTCCTTTTAGAATTAGTTAATCAGGATGGATGGGTGTAGAAGTCAGGTGAGATACCTTCACTTTCCCTTCCAAAACATTGATGCTATACATTTTATTCCTCTTGTCTGTCTTTATGGACTTTTTTCCTCTGATTAAATTCTATACAAGGCAGTTTCCCCCATATGTGATGTATTCTGTGGTCAGTGGTGTAGAAGGAATACTGTACTTTAATTGCCCCCCCCCCCCAAGCTTCTATGTACTGGTCACATTTCTTTGCCATGGTACCTTTTACAACAATTTATGAATCAACTGTTTTAGTGAAAGCACTTGTATGATGTGTCTATGTACTTTAGGTATTTTGCTTGACCAACATCACTTTGTTAGATGCCTTGCTTGAAAGGTCTGCTTAAACCCATTCGTCTTTAACATAAATGCTATTTGGTTTGACATTTTGGTATGTAATTAAAACAATTCTGACATTTTTAAGCATGGCTTAAGCATACAACTACTTTTTGGGGCCACTGTAGCGCAGTAGCTGTGAAGCTGTCACTCACTCACGCGTGTTGCTCAGGAGGAACACAACGTGCTGAGCAGGCTGTGCTCCTGTTGCAGGCACACCTTCTGGCAGTTCCGCAGGGAAAACCCCAACGCCAAAGTGGGTGACCCACCTCCAGACGGCAAGCCGGGTTTCAACAGCGGCGTCATGCTACTGGACCTGGATGCCATGCGGAGCTCAGAGCTTTATAACCGGCTCCTGGAGCCGGCGCACGTGGCCCGACTGGCAGAGCACTACCACTTCCGGGGCCACCTCGGCGATCAGGACTTCTTCACCATGATCGGCATAGAGCACCCGGCCCTATTCCACGCGCTGGCCTGTGGCTGGAACCGGCAGCTGTGCACCTGGTGGCAGGAACACGGCTACGGGGATGTGTTCCACCTGTACTACCAGTGCGATGGTCCCATCCACATCTACCACGGCAACTGCAACACGCCAATCCCTGATGAGTGAGATGCTGTGGGGCACGTGGCAGCCACGCCCGCGCCAGAACATTCTACCAGTCGCGGGGTCTTGTGTCCACACCATCTGGATTAGAGGATTTTCACATGCATGACAGTCTATTTATAAGAAATTGATAAAACATTCAGCATTTCATGTAGAGCAGTGGTTAAGCTGTGTAAACTGGAAAGTCATGTAGAAGTTGAGCATCTCTGTAGAAATGATACTCTGATGAAAAGACCAAGATTTCAGCTGTGTTGGTGCTTATGAAGTATAGCTCTAAGATGAAGCTAAAGGTCAGGTCTAACAACCAGATTTTACATGAAAAAATAAGGACAAGTAAACAAGCTTTTCAGATTTTAAAAACTGATACAAACAGTAGTTCCCCCGTGTTCATGGGAGATATATTTCATGCCCCCCTGTAGATTAGTGAAATCCGCTGGTACCAATCCCTATATAAAGTATGTTTTTTCCATTTCATATATACCTGTGGTAGTTTAAGTTATTAATTCTGCTTTGAGCGATCCCAGACCATCGATCCATGATGATGCCAATGACTGGGGATCCTCAATAGTTGAAGGTTTTTTTTTTTTTGTCTAAATGTTTTGAAAAACCATTGTAATCGGAAGTTGTCTTTTTAACTCATGTAAGTGTTGCTGCAGAGGTTGCAGTCCTTCAGTGAGTTAGGACTACCGTAATGATTGTATTCTATAATTTTGTCCTTTAATATTGGCACATTTCTTGATGGCCTTTGAAATGTTCTTTCACTTCTCCACCAACTTATTTTGGTGCATAAATGATTTTCTTAGAGCATGCATTTACAGGTTTTTAATTCATCCATTTCAGCGTTGATTAATGTTATTGTGTCAACAGTAACACATGATTTCTGGGACTTCATTATATCCATCAATTTCTGATTGAATGTGATCAAACACAAGGCAGGTGCATGTGGCCTTGATGAACCAAATGATGCCCTGATCAAGGTGCTGAAGCCATGAGGTTATATCTGGAGGTAAAAATACAATGTTGACATTTTTCACAGTAAACATATTCTGGCTGGCCAGGTGAATTTTCGATTATTGATAGGATTTTAACTTCCAACCCTTCCTCTTCCAAGCAGACATTTTCCAATTGTTTTTTCACACCTGGAACGAAGCATCAATGAAACCATGCCATAACCAAGATGGCTGTCACCCCCGCTTTCTGATTATCTTGTAGGAAAATGGGCAGATAAATTTTGTCTTTGAGAGCGTCTGTATTCTTCGCTCTATACACTACACCTGTCTTTATCATATGCCCTGCAGCATTGCCGCATAGTAGCAGAGTTAACCTGTCCTTCCATGCCTTAAACCCTGGTGACTCCATAAATGTAGGTTTCAAGTAGGTTCTATTGGGCATCTTCTAGATGAGCCGTGTTTCATTGCAGTTGAAGATTTGCTGTGGACGATATCTTTTCTCTTCAGGCAACTACGTTAACTCTGCCGAAATGTGGTGGCAGCATTTGTATTCTTCAGTTCAGATGTGTTCCTAGGTCTGTGTAGCCATCCCTTACTTGCAGTAAATGGCTTGGCGTCACTCGTTACAGGGTATCCCTTACCAAAGTCTTCATATACGCTAAGTGCTTTCTGCCATAACATGTTGCCATCAGTCACAACACGTTTTTTTCCGTCTTTCACACATATTTAATGCTTTTTTCATCTTAACTAAGAACATGATGATATAGCATTTGCAGTTTGAAGTGCAACAGTAAAAGTAACATGAATTTCTTTTCCTCCTCCATAATTTCATGGATAGAAGATTCTTTCTTACTGTAGATGTTGCAATCTCAGCATATCCCCCCATTTAATAATTTTTGACTATGGTTGACCGCAGGAACTGAAACTATGGAAACCGAACCCACAGAAAATAGGGGACTATTGAATTTTTTGTATTTCGACTGAGAACAAGTTAAAATGAATTTTAAAAACGGAGCACCAAACTAGATGTGTCGAGGCCATTGACACGTAAATATTGAATGAACTGGCAGCAATCAGGAATGGAGTTCTGTCGCCTGCTGTTATCACAGGGGGGTTATTGTTACAGGTAGGGATGTATATACACCATGGGCAAAGTTACATGGGCCCATACAAGGTAATGCACCTCATTAAAGAGCTTTCAGGTCAGAGGAGCTTTTAGGTGTTACTGTTCAAGGCCTCTAAAATTCTGAGGAAAGCTCTACGTTTCAGTGACGCCCAATGGAATGCGGTTCATGACTAAGCCACATTCTTTTTTTTTCCTAGAAGTTGACCAGGCTTTGCGTTGTAGTTGTTTTCAAAAAATTCCAGCTTTATTGCAATTTCATTCCAGTTTACTGACTGCCAAAGTGAGTTTTCTGGTACAAGTTTAGCTCTCGCACGACATCAGTGCAATCTGTGTATTTAGTAAAAGTACCCCACACACCCTAGTTAAAAAATGTTAAAGTAGGTCTTTTGTACTTATCAGTGAATGTACTAATAAAATCTTTCTTTTTTTCATTGAGTTTGAGGTCAGGAATAACAGCATTATAGAATATTACATTTTATATCTGAAATTCAGCTGTAATCTTTGGTCAATAGGTACTATGTCAGTGTAATGAGAAGCTAGGTAATTTGTGTGAGAGACATTTTCCACAATATTGACAACTGCATCAATTTGCTCATTTTCACAGATGAACAGGTTAGGCTCTTTTTAATGTAATGCATACAAAACCAAACATGTTGCTCAGAGCACCATTCCACCATGTAATTGGAGTAGGTTCATTATGTGAGAAAGTCAGCATCCACAGATGGACACAACGTTATGATACCCAGTGAGGGCAGTCCTGCACAGTTAAGTGTATAGTGACTCACTCATTGTAGACCCTGGCTCAGTCATCAGAAATCCTTAAAGTATTAACTGCAATGGGGGTAAACTGTACCCCATAATACCAAAATAGAATCACTGCTGCTTCAGTTTTGTTAAGCTGTTTTCGCAGAACAAGGCTGTTTTAATTGCTGAAATTTGAAGCCTTTGTGTAACTGAAGAGCATTCTGTGTCTGCAGTCCTTGGCAGAATGATGTATTGCCAGTGATGTTGACTGAATCCTCAGTGTTGACATGTTTACTTCTGGACTTTGCTCCATTCCAACCAATTGCACTTTGCTGTTCAGCCTCTTTCTCCATTGTGCTGATGCAGATAATTAAAAATCCTAATCACTGATTTTTTGTGGTGTTTTTGCATTTCTTTTATTGAATACACACATGGCCACAATACTGTGTTTTAGTCCAGTGTCATTTTTAAAGAGGAGCTTTTGCAAAATTTGTTACTTCAAAACTGGACCACGACAGGTCAGTCCACAGTAGCATTAGAAGCCAAAGCGTAATGCAGTATTCTCTTTAACGTTCTTCATTAAACAATTAGGATATCATTTACGCCCAGTGGGCATATTAATCTTTTAATTCAAAGCTTCTTCCCATCTTTATACAATTTTTCACATGATGCATGTAACGTGCAGCAGACTTCTTACAGAGTTTAAAACAAGATTTTAAATTGAAATCTGAATCAGCCTTAGGGATGGATTCTGGAACAATCTGTACCAGTCAGTGTCTTTTCCCACAGTAGCAGAAAGATGATGATGCTGTGTGGAGCTTTGCAGACAGTATTGAAATGACAGAACACTACTGTACTCTCTACCTCTGAGTAACTCTCTGAGCTGCCGTTGAGCTGCATCTATCAATATGCTGTTAGGGGCTCCTTTGACGTGTTGCTTTCTGTGCCTAGAAATGTTTTTCAGTGCAAATTAAAGTCAGTACATCATTTTGTCAAAGTGGGGCCGCACTGGAGTACACCAGGCTGAATCGTGATGGTGCTGCTCCATGAAGCTTCTCGTGTTCTTTGTTATTCGCACCGCTGCAGCAGGACACGTGGTGTATACAGAATTCTCTCCTGTGAATATTTTAGTGCTAGTTAAAATAGAGGTTTGGCGTCAGTGCACATTTAATAAACTGTGCAGTTCATTCATTACATAGTGTTGGGGGGGCTTGGAACAGGGTGAAGTGACAAATTAAATGTGAGTAAAATGACTTCCATGGTGCTGTTTCTATGCAAAATTTAAATAAATTATTTTTATACATTTTTTGTGAATTAGCAGCATGGTCCCATGACTGGCTGCTGAACAATGCTGATTTAATGCAGTGTGTTGATCCCTGCTGACAGGCAAAATGACCTCAAGAAGTAATTTCCTGTTTAATTAAATAAATGTCTCACAATTTGTATTCATAACATTTCTGCACAGTTTGTTTCTGTTTGTTAATGTTCAGTGTTATTGGTAAACAAGCCCCAAAGACGGAAGTCCTGATGTGTTGCCTGTGCTAGTAGATGTTTTGAGCCTTGTTACTTGTATTTCAAATGATTAATCTGTACTGAGACATCTAAGGGGCTGGTTTACATGTAATACATCATGACTTAGATGGTTTCCTATTGTCACAAAACTCATGTTTCTGCAATAAATCACCACCAGCACGTATGAACTTTGACACAAACAAATGACTCATGCATATCTTGTGACAGCACTAAAGGATTGCGTTACTTAATCAGACTTGCGTGAGAGAAAAACGTGTGTGTGTGTGTGCGTGTGCGTGAGAGAGACATGCTCTCTGTTGCAGTGTTAGAACTGCTGTTGGTAGAGAGTCTTATGTATTTGCTAAGACACCTGTATTTTTGAAAGTACCTGCACCATCTTTTGCATCCACCTCACTTGTCGTCTTTGGAAAATGCTGCTTTTCAAAATGTATATTCCAACATGGGATGTCAAAAATATTTACTTGTATTCCTCAGCAACATGTACATGTGTGAGTGCGCCTTTAAATAAAATCTTAAACGTGACACCATATGGTGTCACGTTTAAGATTTTACACATTTTACACACACATTCAGCTGTTGTTTCTAAGAATCTTGGTTTCCAAATTACACAAACATTCTTTCTAAGGTATAACCATTGTTCCTAAAATTAAACTTTTTTTTTTTTTTTTTTTTTCCCTCTCTCAAGTACAACCTTTTTTTCCAAAGCAGAGTCATAGTTTCCAAATTACAGCCCAGACAGCTTCCAAAGCCAACAGGCCCCAGTAAAGCTGCTTCAAAGGCAAGCAAGGCGGATTTAAGGAACGTGTGCTTCTCTTACTGTTCATTTCTCAATAGCTTCCATTAAACAGTTTGACTTCTGAAAGCATTTCTTGAATTATATTAATTTTGAGTGTTTTAGTTTTTAAATGTATATACTTTGAGGGATAGTTTTTTCCCCATGTTTTCCAAACTATTTGTTCAATCTCGGCGGCACGGTGGCGTGGTGGTTAGCACTGTCGCCGCGCACCTCCAGGCCTGGGGTTCAATTCCCGCCTTGGGTCTG
>JABJVR010000029.1:5737757-5773635 GCA_025773905.1 Chitala chitala
GCTCCGGCTCCTTCCCCCCCAGCGAGGTAACATTCCATGTCCCGATAGCCAGATTCATTGTCCAGGGATTGGGTCGCTGAGGCCTCCACCCAGGGCTGCTACCCAATCCACAATGCACTGACCCCTTATGCTCCTTCCTGCAGGTGGTGGGTCTACAGAAAGGTGGGCCCACGTCGTTATTTCGGGCTGAGCCCGGCCGGGTCCCGTGAGCGCGGGCCCAGCCACCAGGCGCTCGCCTGCGTGCCTCATCCCCAGGCCTGGCTCCAGGGTGGGGCCCCGGTAACTATACCAATTTTGTGAGGAATAATTTCATTTCCATTGTAACAGAACAGGCAACTAATACTGCATTATATAATACGCAGGATAATTGTGGAATTGTCATTTATGAAATATTTTACTGATCAAAATGCAATTTAATATTTTAAGGTTTTTTACAGTCTTGAATATTAACTTAGGAGCCACGTGTTAACCAAATACTTAACTCTTTGCCAATGACACTTAATGGAACCATTAGAAACAGCATTATTGTAGTGGGGTTTGCACTTATTCTTTTGTATATTGCATTAGCTACAGGGCCAGAGTGTTCAAACAGGCAAAGAGGAAATATTATAAATCATGAAATATAATAGGCTGCCCACGCATGGAGCTCAAGGTCTTCTTTTTAATCCTCTCTCACTTGTGTAAATATTTCCACTGCACGTGAGGGTCAGTCTGCAGCAGTGCAAATCAGAGCAGTTACCCAGCAGCAAGGCAGCCTTGAATTAGCAGTGACATGGCTGACAAAAATCACCTTCAATGCAAATCAGTAGGTTTGTGTTTATTCACGAGGCCTTGTGCTATACCAATTCAAAATCCGTTTAAAGTAACACTATGGTAGAAATTACGGTCAGCTCCCACACTGCATAACTAATGTATGTGTATTTTTAACGAAGCCATCAAACTTAATATCCACAGAAGTACATTTCATGAGTAAACAAAGGTGTTGCATTTGCTTCAGTGGTCGGTTTTTCCTGACATCTCCTGGTGTATGTAGATATTCACACTTTTTAAATGTAGATAGTAATATTTGGCTCATATAGGAGACTGTAACAATGAAAATAAAAGCTTGGCAGAGCAGTAACAGCAGCATAGCTTAGAGCTACTCAGAGTGTTCTCTTGAACAGCTTCCCAGCATAGATTCACCTAACCCTCATCAGATGAAAAGGTGCCACCAGCTCAGGTCTGGTCTTCCAGAATGCGCCTCTGGACTGGACGACCGTGGTGATGCTAGCAACTGCCAGCTGAGTGTCCCTTGTTCAACCTGAATGGCTGGTGAAACCGTTTGTTGTGGTAACCACGGCTGCTAACTCCATGACAATGACACAGACTTGCTGCTTGGGACAGCTGAGCTGTTTGCCTGTCTCCATTCACAGTTCAGCTAATGTCATTGACCCTACTGTCAGTGGCTCCGGGACTAGTCTACCCCAGGGGGTCAGGGGATGCCGTCATATAACGGAGCTCCTGTGTTTGCTCACTGTAATCTGATCACAAGGGGTCCCATTTTTGACCAGCACTTCCTGTTTTTCTATCTAGGTTTCCTCTTCCATGGACACTGTCTGGTAAACACCACTGCCAGTCTTCAACCTAGACTTCCTGCAAAAATATTCACTGTTTTTATTTATTTCCTTTACCATTAAAAACACCTTGTATTTAATGCAATTATTAAATATAAATAAATGTTAAATTCTGGTCACCCCGAGGTGTTCTGACAACGTCAATAATTTCAGAGGTGCTGAAACAGGTGGAATATAAATGCTCAAGTCGCTGGCATCTAAATACAGAAATGATTTGCTATGATAGCAAAAACAGTTATATTTAGATTTGCTTTTATACAGTATTTTTTCAGATGATGCAAGCATTGTCGTCTGCATGTCTGTTCTGCTGTTCTTCACAGTGTTTAACTTAGAGAAAACACTCTCTATATCTGGTTAATTATATAGAGAAAACATTCTCTGTATCTGGTTATTTATATTATGTTATCAGCAGCTGTGTTTATATTGCAGAGGTGACTTCTCCAAGACAAAAAACAAGTAGGTACATTTCCTCTGCTTTTATTTAACTAAATATTGTGCACAGAATCAATCCGCCAGTTATTTAATTTTAAAAGTCCCTTCCATTTCCACCTGGAGACACTGCTGTTATTTTTATGCAGGGTTACAATGGTCAAATTGTAAAGTCCTTTAAACATGTTTATTTTATTTTATGATTGTTTTTATGTTTCTCCGTTCTTCGATTAAACTTACAGAAATTCTGATTATTTTTCCTCGTTTTATACCCGGTAGCTCAGAGTTCAGGTCCAGTACGACTTTGTGTACATATTCAATTCACATCCCGTTTTCTTAATTGTCTCCAACAGTTCAAATTCTTTAAATGTTATTGGAGAATTTTAAACATTAAAGTGTGCTAACGTACCTTTGAGTGATTGTGCCTTTCAAAGGACTGGCATCTTTCCAGGGGATCTTACTGTCTGAGCGACTGAGCGACTGTTAGCCAGAGTGACTACTTGCATGTTGGAGTGTGATGTGTTTGGCAGGCATCCTTTCAAATAAATCCATCTTGCCCAACTGACAAAGGATGACATAATCCTTCAAAATATTTAGGCCACAGCTTTGGAAATGTCAAAGCATTTCAGATTTGAACCAATAAGCTGAAGTTTTCTCATATACCAACTGCGCTATGAATGAAACAATAAAAGAAAATCATTTCCATGTTCTAAAGTGACATTTGTGTCACATAAGTGGACCACATGACAATAATAAAAGCACTTCATGAAGGGCGTGCCTGCATAATAAGACCAGGCATTTATTACCTGTTAGGAGCTGCTACAGGGAGGGTGACACATTAAGATAGCTATGCAGCTGACCCCACCTACTTCAGAGCTGAACCAGAACACCGGGTACTTATGAAATGCAGTTATTACAGGAATGTCCAGTATGCAAAAATACCTTTAAAAATATGATTCCAATAAAAGAAAAGATTTACCATTCTCCTGTTATTTTTTCTTTCTTTTTGAAATGTACATCAAAGACTTAGTTTTACACAGGTTTTTTTTCCTTGTAGTATTCACATTGTTAAATTGTACAATTTTAATAAAGGCCATTAAAGTTTGTGCATGTTTACTGTTTTATAATTCCAAATGGCAGGACAGAGAGTCACTAATTCATTATGGCACCAGTACATTTCTGTTGTATCATTCAATTCAATTCAGTTCAATTCAAAGAACTTTATTGATCCCAGGGGGAAATTGCTTTGCTTGCTTACAGTTGCTCTCCACGTGACAGTACATGAGGCCGCGCCTGACTTTGTGTAATTGGTAAGCACATGAACAGTGGTCTCCCTGCTTACTAATGCAGAGTCCTTTCAGTTAGTGTAAATGTCAGCGGACGTCTTTGCCATTTTAGATCCCAATGTGGTCATATCATCCCTCTAACAGTCATCCAATTATTTAAAACCTTCGATTCATGGTCACTGAGTTACGCAACGTCACAACTGTGCATGAAGCTTTATAATAATTTGGCACAGAGAGCTGGAGCAAATTTGTGGTATAATATTAGCAACACAAATTCTTAAAGACATTATTTAGAAAAAACTGTGAAAATGAACAACACTAGTACACATTTAAAAGTACTTTGTTTATTCAGCACTGCAAAAAAGCTGCTCTTTCGATCTGATGTTTGGCCAACCGAAGACCTGAGAATCTTTCTCAAAAGCTATAACAAGCAAAAGCCTCTTTCTGAACTTTCTGCACTGTGTGAAGCTTCAGAATCTCACAGCTTCATAAACAGTGCAGAATTCATAAAACAGTAGCCTACTTTACTGTATTACATTCATCAATGCGTATTGAATTCTGGTCCATTGTTATCCAAAACCCAAAGATAGTGGACTATAATGTAATATATTCAAATCCAACACTTTACATAAATATCTCAGTAGGCTTGTGCTTGAAAGTCTGACTAGAGGCTTGCTGCAATACTGTATAAGTAAATAGAGGTTTTAGGAAAAATGTGGAGCCACTGACTGAAATCTGACACTTTTCTTGAAAAAAGTGACTGCGATTTCACTAGAGCCAGCGCCACTTTGAACATCTAAAGATGTTCATTCAGATGCTTATAGATAACAATCCAGAGCAGATATTTTAAAGTACTGAAATAAATGTTTGAATTGCTAAATCTATTGTTACAGAACACAGATTTTTGTTTTAGGTTTACCCATAATTTTTAGATATTTATTGTGCTAATCCTATTAGGTTTTATATCCTGGAGTCTGAAACCTTAAAAACATAAGCACCAGTGAGAAAGGGCTATAAATGTCATCCAACGTCCAGCTGCTAGCTGTACAGTAGTCACTACAGCAGCTTCACCAGCATCTTGTTAACAATCCACACATTGACTTGTCACAGGTTTTCACACCAAATGCCCGACTTCATGTGATCTTCACATTTTTTCCAGGCTTAGGATCGACACTGAACACCCACCGGCTTGTGCAGCCCCCACAGCTGGTACTTCACCCCCCTCCTCTCAGAGGTTCGAGGTAAAGACTGTAACCATTGACTCACCACACTAGTCCATACAAAGTGCTGCAAATTACATAAATGATAAAATTAGTAAATTTATCTGTTATGACATGTCAGGAACCTGTTTTGGGGTATACACAAGTCCTTCTGCAGCTGGAAAAAAAGAAAGCATTTCTGACAACTGGATCTCTGTTTTTCCCTTTGAAGACATTGGGTTTGTGTGCACAATGGCAATGGTATGTCCTGCTAAACTGTGAAGATCATCTGTGAAGAGAACCAGGAAATAGGAGCAAAGAGACAGGAAGGAGGTGACACTGAACTATAAAGACAAGCATGCTCTCTAGTCAGACATAAGGGAGACACACCCACATACACACAGACAATCTTATGCTCTGCCAGCAATCTGTTAAACTGCATGTAGCATACGAGTTTATCAAACTAGGACAAAATATCACCAGGATCCTTATCGAATGCAAATCTAATGTTAACAACACACATCAGTTATATTTTTAGTAGATATATTATATAAGAAACAAAAAATGTAAGATCTAAATTTGTCATAAAACCATATTTATATCAGCTGTTTAAAATGGCATACTTTTGTCAAATTCTTTATTTTCATTCTTTTAGAGTGTCCACACTTTTTAATCGTAACTTTCTGCATTGCTTGACTGAGATGGGACAAATAATATTGTCTAATACATATCTGACTAATCTTTGGTTCTGTATATACAGGTAGATAGTGGTTGCACCCATATGAGATGTCAGTTGGTTGTGGAGCAGTGATGGCTAAGACTGAATAAGTCGATGCTTGAGTGACAGTTCTTGGCGCAGATGTTGCAGACAAGTGCTGATGGCTGTGGCTGGGAGGCTGCTGCTCCAACTGTCCTCCTCTCTCTCCTCTCCACCCACTGTTGGATTATTTTCTCCTCTGCTGTGGCAATGCCTGTCCATACAGTAAGTCAGCAGGAAGCCCAACTGGGCCTCTGCGTCTTCCCAGGTGTCCACGTTGGTGTTGATCATCTGCTGTGTATGTGTGGCAGTACTGTTTGTGTCCTACTTCTTCACATGACATAATACAAAATGTAACTGATAACTTCTTAAGACTTTATAATTTACTTTGTATCACTCTTGTAATTGACACAAGTCCTAATTTATTGTTGAAACTATGTTCATTCTTTTAAATAGCGTAACTTCTAAGAGAGAAGAAAAGCTTATTCATCTGCTGTTGGTTCTTTTCTGTAAAACTAAGGAAATGTGATGTTTTGACATACCTACGTTTTAATTTATGTCATGAAGTAATACAAGTGAAGAGGGGATAAATTTGTAAAAATATAAACTGACCTTTATTTGCATCATCCCTACTCGAAAAGCACCTCAAGAGTGATGACATACATTCATTATTTTGCTATCATCACCCCAAAGCCAGGACACGTCGAAATATAACAACCAGTTTACAATAAATACCTCATTTAAATTCAACTTCCACATATGCATTTGTTTTTGTAGTGTGACAAACATAATTCACTTTTAGGTCCTTAGATTTTATGCGTTTAGAGAATATATTTAAATTTGCTTTCAGCACCATCTTCAATAATTTTTTTAAATCTCAGTAAACGGTGTTGAACAAAAGGCTTACTCTGTTATCTTAAGGTTAGCTACTTTTAATGACAATTAGCATATGAAAGTAGTTAACACAGTTACAGTATACAGTAATAACATTTCAATTAAATAGCATTAAAATGAATCTTTGACTACAATCCAATGAAAAACACACAGTCTGTGCATACTGATCTAAAAACCTGTTTCATAACAGACCTGCCCTAATGCCTGAGGGAGCTATTAAGAGAATAGTTCTCTTTTATGTGTAGTTTGGAACTTTCATTTAACTGTTTACTGTTATGAAATTTCACTGTGTTTGTTTATGAAACCAGGCCATATATTTTGAGTAAACACCTATGTACTGGGACAGGTACACATAGAGGACAATTAAATGCCCCTTGCCTGAACAGCAGCTCACCTGGAGAGTGTTAGTTTGTGTGAGTAAACCAAAGTACAAGCAGAGTGACAAGACACTATCTCTCAAACAAGGTACATAAATGAATGAAACTACACTGGATATGTAAGGTCACACACCACTCGCTGATTGACAGTGCTCTCTTGTAGCTGTCTGTTCTCACAGATCTACTGTTCAAAGGTATTTGAGCACTTTAACCATTTTTCATCTTTATTTACACAGTCACTCTGCTGCCGGTAAACCACATAAGAATTGTGACACAAATGACTGTTCATTCCATTTTTAAATCAACCTATAATAATGACATTAGACATGTCTCTCAGAATTGATAAACAAAACTCCCATTTCTATTATGGTAATCTTGGTATTGAAAAGATTATTGATTTATTTTGAAAGAATTTTCTGTGTTTTCTTCAAAGCAGTTTTCACCCACGTTACATGTGCAAAATATCTGAATAACAACAAATCAATTACAAACATTACAGTGCAGTGCAATACAGAGGACAGGAAATATACCAGTCACTAGCCCTGCTGTCATTAAACAAGGCTGTTTAATTCATTTAGTAATTTGGGACTTGACAGTATTCATTTACATCTATACTACTGTATATTTGCTCAAAATAAAAATAAAAAAATCAGTTCTTATTTTAGTTATTAGTGAGACTGAGCTTTAAATCACTTACATGTCTCTAGAATATAACTCCTTCTGGTGTGGCAACCTGTCTCAAAAAACAATAATAATAAGTTTTCATAATTGTTCCTCTGCTGTTCCATCAATAATACATTTTAAAAAGACAAGGCCACAATAAAAGTATGCGGTTACACCTATGAATGTCAACCAGTGTCATGTGTTATTAGCAAAACATTTCACATTTTAGCTTGAGCCATCTTACTGGTGAATTCGACTGCACTGGTGTCTCAGTTTAATTATGGGTTAAAACAGCTCCAACTAGCATTAAAAAGTCTGTTCTTCCTTTTCTTTGTGGCTGACTTCAAAGACAGTGGAGTCTTACTATTCCTTGTCTTCATTTTACTCAGGTTGCAGCTTGTGTCTGGTAATATGCCATGAATGTGAATCACCCTTATTACTGTACATGTTCTGTTCTGATGGGACAAAGGATAACTGAAACATGAGGAGAACTTCACCTCAGAAGGGCCATCAGGAGATATGACTGTTGGGGTTCTAGACTATTTCAACTCAGACTGCCTCCAGTTATTTTAAGTGCCACTTACATTTTTATGTTAATTTATTCTTCAAATATTAAAACATTTTTCTTAGGAGTTAAAAGATTTAAATTAATGTGTGATGGTTGAGCTGGCAGCCCCTTCGATTGGCCACGCCCCTCTCCTTCATTTTGTCCTGTTCCAATGATACCTTGACTCTTTCCTCTTGTCTAGTTTCCTTGGCATGGCTGAGGTATTTTATAAACCAGCAGGAATCATACCTATAGTGTATGCTGTTTTAGCAGTTAGATTGTTTTGCATGTAAGAAACCAACAACTTTATTTTAACAAAGGCTGTATTTGAACCGAAGAAGCAGACAAGCCACTCTGCTCATGCTAATATGCTACAGCAGGACTGGATTCTATGAAAGCAAGGCTACTTTCATTCTTATTTTTATTTGCCTTATATTTCACATTTCCTCAGTCTTTTAAAGAAAGGTCCTTTCCTAACCCAAAAATGTATTTTGTTTTGTGTGTTATCAGTTTATTGTACTTTGCCATGTTTTATTCATTTGAGTCTAGATCAAATGGTAAATTACAACAAACTGCACAGGAGTCAGCAGCTGTGTTAGATTAACAAGCATCTGACTAAAACTGAAGCTGAGAGAGGGCCTGATTCATGGATGCTGGAAGGCAGAGCTTCTGCCTTTCCAGCTATTTCATGGGTGGAGGGAAAAAAAGGAAGCAAAGTGGAAAAGAAGACAAGAGGACAAACCAAAAGCAGCCGCCTGAAACATGTGCAGGAAAGAAAGGAAATATCCTAAACATACTGTAAACCTGGCACAGAAAAATTTTACTTTACATCAATTTTACTTGAATTACCAATACAAATCCAGAGCACTAACAAACCACCAGGCTGAAGTCTATAACAAAATGTAGAAATTGTTATGAATAGGATTCTGTAAGGTTTAGGCAAAAGATTTAGCAACACAATTTTGTTAAGTCTTTTGTTGTATCATGTCATGTTGTCTTGCCTTGTGAGTTCAAGTAAGTTTTTAAGGGACAGGAAGTGTCATTAGTAGGTTTAAATTTTAACAATTCTGAGCTGTATGCTTCCTAGCTCTCTCTACAGACTTGGCATTTGTTGCCCCTGTGTTACATGTTAGTCAGTACAAACACGAGTCCTTTTCAAGTAGCTAAAGTAAAATATCCTTTTCTGTGATGTGCAGTTTTCCTTTAATTTGTAAAAGGAGACTCACCTGATAGGCTTTGTGCATTATTAAAGCCCGGATCACCTTCCGTAACCACAGTAAAAGCACTGAAGCAAATCTTACTGCTTAACACACTTACTATTTTTAAAGAAGTGACAAACAACCATTCCTCTCGGTTTACTTGGGAAGGTGGAAAATTGTAGTTTTTTTTCACCCATTATGTTTTTATTGAGCTTTAAGCAGACTTATAGTTAGGGAGATACAACTGGTACCATTTTATGACATATATAAAAGTTACCACAGAGAAGCAACTACAAGAAAATAATGTAAACCATTGTCTGACTCTTGCAGTCACCAGGTAAAAAAATTAAATAAAAAAATATATATATTTTGTGATAATTCCTGATTTTCAGGTAGGACAAGCAGGTATTTTCACATACATTTCACATAAAGTTCTACAAAACATTGCAGCAATAAATAGTGCTATATGACCTGAAAGTTAGCAGCCAATTGACACTAGAGGTTACGGATACATTACAGTGAAAAGGTCGTCAAAAAAAGTAAGAGATCTCAGTACAAGAGGAGAACATTCATACTGCACTGGTAATTTATACAGCCATATCAACATTAGCCAGTCACATCAACATATCAACAGCATACATTAACATACATGTAATGATGCCAAATGACTGGATTGAATGTTGTATATAAATTAACCAGTTTCGAAATGTTCATTACGTAGGTAATATGTGAAGTTTAAATTAAAGCATAAAGATTATGTAACTTAACTGAAAAATAACCATCAAGCACTGAAATATCTCCTGGCAAACTTTACATTCCAACTGTAAAAACTTCACAAACAAGCTTGCCATTTTAGTTTTAGTAAAACGAGAAAGCTAGTGTGACAAAGTACACAGCACGACTCCAAAAGTACAGAAGTCTGGAAATACACCTTTTAACAGCATGCCTGCACTTAATGATGCTGTAAAGGCAATCCCAAGGGAACACCCCCGCCCCTTCTAAAAGGCACTCTGTACTCTTGCAATCAGGAAGACTCTTTTCATTCAGGATTGGTGCACCATATTGTTCTGCTTCGAAAAATACAGAATACAGTCAATTGCTGGGGCTAACAGTGTTTTGTCTTGTTTTTGTTTTAAGTGAAAATTTTAGCAAGTTTTTATATGCGAGTAAAGTGAATAAATACTCCTGAATGTGAGGGACTTCAAGTATGAGCATCATTCAGTCTAATTACCATGGATGACAAAGGGCTTGTCTTTTGCTCAAACTCAGCTAAAATCACTATTACGTATGAGCACACCAAAAGTTGATTATCGTGAACTATTTTCCTATCAATTTGAATGACAGTGGTGAAATACAACAGTTGATTGCTTTAAATGCTGAAATTACCATACTGGGATCAATATTTGCATACCATTAAAGGAAGAAATGTTTTGCATATTTAAACAGCTCTACTTCCAGGGACTTCTGTATGTTGGATTGTTTGTATATTTGATTGTTGGAGTACGTATGTACAGTTTTAGGCAAACTTTTATTTAATCAATTTACCTCAGAAAATGCATCCGGTGTACCAAGGGAGAGATTCACGCTGATTGTCCTTGCTGAACCACAGACATAGATCAGACTTATTTGTGCTCCATGTGAAAGCATGTGAAATTCATGGCAAGTTATGTGTTACAGCAAAACACAATATACACTCATTGTAAACTAACCATGGGAATTACTCATAAATAACCATTTCCATAAAACCAAAATAACACATGTACTTGCAGACTGCTGGCTTGGAAACCTGAACAGCTGCATGTAAGTTGATCCTAAACAGGGTCAAACATTTTTACTGTTCTACAAACAATGGTATGCAATTTACATAAAATCATCACCAAGTCCAGTAGTAAAAATGAAATGTTTTAAGCTTTTTCAGTGCTTTCTAAAAAGTGAAAATATTTTGTATGATGGGTGTGACTTTTCTATAATTATTATTATAGTTAAAACAATTTTATATTTGCCTCATTACTTGCATTATGATAACTTTTTAGAAATTACTACATAAATCTTTGGTATACAGCTGTACATCGTTTTGTTCAATGTTACATCAGATCATTTTCACAGTACATCAGAAATATCGGCTGATAACGGTTTTTATTGGTAGTGTTGCGAGGTTCACACAAAATTTGCTTATTTAAAAATAAATCTATACACAATTTTCTATTTACATCTTAGTACAATTTTTTTTTTCTTTTGCACAGCAAAGATAATTACATTTCCGATGAAGTATATGATAAACATGAGCTGTATACAACAATCAATAAACAAGACACCACAGTATTTGACAACAGTGCAAAATCACAAGAACAGAAAACGTAAACCTCCTAGTAAGAGAATATGCCAAACCAACCCTTTGATGAAGCTGAAAAAAATCGTTTTTATAAAACCCGTTTCCTCCATGAAAGGACATTTTCACGTAAATTGTTGACAAGCAAATATTCCTCACACAGTCTACTTGGCTTTTCTGGTCAGTTTAGGAATTGGAGTGACCAGTGTTTTCAGCCTGTGTTTTGTGCAACTCGTTTCGATATTTGTTAACATGCTTCTGTTAAAGTGATTCAACGATGAAACATGGTTCTACATGCATGCGTATTTATGCAATGGAAGGAGTCATTTGAGAAACTGGAACAGTTCATGTATTATCAACCAATTTCTTGCATTTTGCCTTCCTCTAAGCTATTTGGAATATAAATATGTTCTTGGCTGCTTTCTATTGACGACTCGCTTCCCGTACTTTCCCCAGAGAGAAGGCGAGTAACTTGCAGGTCTGATTTTAGCGTCTGCAAGTCGTTTCCAATGCACATTTCCCCGAGGTCGTTAATAATCTGTGCCAGCTCCTGTTTACTGCCTTCCAAACTGTCGGTGTCAAGAATGTCTTCATATTCGAAATGCATGGCCTTCTCCTCCTCTTCTTCTCCGAGCAAGTCCTCTGTGATAGAGCCAAGTTTTGGAGCGCTCCTGCTGCGTTCGACAGGCGGCTTGTAATAGCACTGCCCGTTCAGAAGCTTCCGCAGCGGTACCAGGGGGATCGTGTGTTCCCCTATAAGCTGTTGCTGCTGATGTCTGGCATCGTCCCTCCGTTTTAGCCTTTTAAAGTCAGCTAAAGCAGTTGCGGAGGTTTGATACAAAAGTAACGCCATGGCTTTCGCTTTTTCCGGTTTGGACACAAGTACTGCATGGCACCGCAGCATCACCGCCTTGTGCTTCATCTCGTGTCTGTAGATCCAGGCGAAAATCTTAGGCAGTCTGGGGTCGGCGACGCAGTACGTTATCCGGTGCAGTAAGTATAAATGTCCAGGTTTCCTCACCCTGTCGTCCACGTGCACCATGCGAATACCCTGCGCACTGATAGTCAGTTTCATCTTAGTGCTGTTCTTGGCCATTTCACTTTTGCTCCAGATCTTGCTCACTGCTACGTCTGTACATCCATCTCCTTTGGACTGAATGGTGGTCGCGTTTCCTAGATATAACACAGTGTATGTGGGGTCCTCACTGGTAATCTGGACCTTTTTCCTCTTTGACTTGAACATGCTTCCAACCCTGATCAGTGCACTCTCTGGATAAGACTTTGCGAAGGAGGTTAGAGCAGAGTAGTTTAAATTTACGGCATAACCTTTTTGTTTCGTTTGCTTTTCTTCTTCTATAAGATCGAATTTGTTTTTCTTCCACGACAGCATTATAATGTATCTTGCAGAGTCCTAGAAATATTACAACTAGGACACGAAGCGTCAAAATTGTCTTTATGCGACTCTCTCATTCATTGCAAATTTCATCGAGCATTTATACTTTGATTATTCTTCGTCTTGTCACTATTCTGCCTGCCTTCACACTTTCCGTATCACTACATCAAAGTCTGAGCAGATCGCGAAGATCAGATATAAATGTGCTTGGGCTGAACCATTGTGTCGGTACAGTAAAGGGGCGAACACAACACGAAGGCAAAACCTGAAAAACTCGAGTTCTTCAAACAAATGGTCATTGTTTCCCAGAAAGTCTGTACGGGACTAACTTTCGTATTCGGATTTTATTGACAGTCTATACCATTACTATAATTTAACTCAACTAGGTGGGATTTCAGACGTGTTGGCTCTCCCATATATCTCCTGCAGTTGGAAGGGATACAGTGAAAGCTCAATTTACAAGCACACGTTGGTCATGTCTTGTAATATGTTACATGTTAAGTCTTAGAACATACCGTAAATTTACGCTGTATAGCGTACTTGTCCAAAATGTGATCATGTGATAGGCAATACATAAACGGCTTAGTATTATTAATCTCAAACAATGTGCAATAAAGTATTTAGACAATTCTGTATCATAGCCTATGATGATATGCGCTGTTCATTTAAACAATAGTAAGGTGATATTGCCACCTCCTGGTATATATTAAAAATTTACACACAGCTTTCCTAGATATTTTGCATTTCTAACGTTGGGAAATTAACTTTTAAATGTTCCTTTTTAAAACTTTACTTTTTATTTTTATTTACATTTGTTTTATGTTCCACATAACTTATCACTGTTTCAGTAGTACATATTGGTAAAATTGAAAATGATTTATGAACAAACAACACAAATTATGTTTACAATTAGGAATTATGTGCGTTTAAAATAAAATTATATCTGCTGTAAAATAGAAAAAAACATCGCTTTGTAATTGCTATTAGACGTGTCACAAAAACGTAGTACATGTAAATTAATGTTTGAATATTAGGACAACAAATTGTGGAACCGTTTTACATTGAGCCTGTTTTACTCGGACGTTTGTTTGCAGACACCGCCTTGAATTTACCATGCCACAATACGGAAAATAAAATTGCTTTAAGATGTAGTATGATTGTTTTTGTTCTGTTGTATTGATTTTTAGATCCATTATTGTGATTTTTTTCTGTTGTTGACAAAAAAATAAAAGGACTGTAAAGTAATAGTTATCAAAATTATTTTTTTTGTGGAGTTGGTACGGTCGGTCCTCGATTTTTTTCCTGATGCAAACAATTTCACGTGGTTAACCTAACACTTGGATTTGGCTTCATTTTGTGTGGTTTTCTAACATCATACTTTAGCTTTACAGTCAGTTTATCATTATTAGAAGAACGATAAAATATGGGGAAAAAGAAATCTGGTGGAGGCAGTAGTGGATTAGGTAGGGCTTTAATAAAAGAGAGACGGTTGGCAGGTCGTGGAAACAGACGGGACGATTCCTGGGTAAACAAATTACCTTTATGGCGCACGACCTTTAGGATCACGGCTGAAGAGAAAGTAAACAATTTTGTACCTTTTCTGTCTTTGTACTGACAGCTTCACACCAGTGAACTAAACGATGGGTATGACTGGGGTCGTCTCAACCTGCAGTCAGTAACCGAACAGAGCTCCCTGGACGACTTTCTGGCAACTGCAGAACTTGCGGGCACGGAATTTATAGCAGGTAAAATCATACAGTTTTTAATCTGCAACCTCATTTTTCACATCACTATTTATGCTCCAGTAGTAAATATGTTTAATAAATGTGTGTGGTTCTAGAAAAACTCAATATCAAGTTTGTACCTGCTGAGGCCAGGTCGGGCATTCTGACCTTAGAAGAGAAACAACGTCTGAAAAATCTCCACGAAGAAAACAAACAATTCCTTAGAATACCTCGAAGGTGAGTTAACAAAGCCACTGCAACAATGCATGTTATTTTGCCAGTGAAATCTTTTAACAAACATCATCAGTGTTCCTGACCTCTATACTTGTACTTACATTGTGTGAACTTGCTTTAGACTTGGGTCTTCCGTCTGTCTCAGCTCTGGCAGTACATTTCTTAACGTAGCGACCTTCCACCTGTAATCTGTCACTTGATTCCAGGCCCCACTGGGATGAAAACACCACTCCAGAGGCTCTTCAGCTGGCTGAGAGAGATGGCTTTTTGGAATGGAGGAGAAAGCTGGCACAGTGAGTGCATGTTCAGTAATGTGCCTACAGCTCCTGTTTGCCTTTTAGGTTAGCTGAAACTCATGGTGTTATGCTTCTTGTGTTTAAGGTTGGAGGAGGATCAGAAACTCATTCTTACACCCTTTGAAAGGAATCTAGACTTTTGGAGACAACTTTGGAGAGTTATAGAACGGAGGTAAGAGCAACAGATGTGGTTTAACCTGCTCTGGTTTGGTTGCAATTGATGATTTGAGGGATGGGACTTATGGTTTGTGTTTTCCCATACAGCGATGCAGAAAATGTCTCACATTGGCTAAGTTTTTTTTTTTTTTTTTTTTTTCCCTCTACAGTGACATTGTGGTCCAAATTGTTGATGCCAGAAACCCCTTGCTGTTTCGATGCCCAGATTTAGTAAGTGTACTAATTACACACACTAATACATGCATTAGGTTAATGTCTAGTAGTTAAATTTTTTTCCCCATGTACTAAACATACTGACATCTTGTTATCAGGAAAGCTATGTTAAGGAAGTGTCAGCAGACAAGGTCAACATGCTTCTGGTGAACAAAGCTGACCTCCTGACTAGGGAGCAGCGCAGGGCCTGGGCCCAGTACTTTCAGACAGAAGGCATCAGAGCAGTATTCTGGTCAGCTACTGTGGAGAACAGCCGGCTAGAGTGTGAGGAGAAGGTACAGGTGGTGTTGAGACAGCATAACAGACATGCCTCTTTCATGTTGTTTAGTGTTTGTACAGATTCCTAAATGTTGCATTTGCAAGCTGAACAGTACAGCTTTGGTTTTATAGGGTGAGGTGGAAGAGGAGAGTGAGGGTGAGCAGTCTGGTGCTGAGGAAGAGGCAGTGTCAGACAGCAAGGTGGCAGCCCATGGTGTGGTGGAGAAACAGCAAGAGGAGGAGGATGATGATGGTGGAAATGTAGAAGAAAATTCTTTTGAAGAATGGGAGGAGTCTGAGGCCTCCACAGATGAGGAGGACTGGCAGACTTGCACCGAAGGTTCAGACAGCGAGGAGGAGGAGAAACTGAAGGAAGTGAGGCCTTCGAAGCCCTCCTTTCACAACCCGAGCCATCTGCTGCACAGAGACGAGCTGTTGGACGTGTTCAAGGCTGCGTACGCGGGGCCCACGTTGAAGGAGGGCCAGGTTACTGTGGGACTGGTGAGGTCTGGTTGGCTCTGATACTGCCCAGTGCAGAACAAAGAAGATCACTGTTTGTCGGAATCTCTGTATAATGACATCTTGTTGTCATACTGTATGTTCTTTGCCTAGGTGGGATATCCTAATGTAGGGAAAAGTTCCACAATCAACACTATTTTCAGAAATAAGAAGGTTTCAGTTTCTGCTACTCCTGGACACACAAAGCATTTTCAGGTAAATAGTAACCAACTCCCTCTTTTAAAAAATTGGTCTAGACATAGCTGATTAATTAAAAAGTATTAACTATGTAAATATGTTTTACTATCATCTTATTTCATGTTAATCTTGGATTACTTCAAAGCACAGCCAAGAAAGTTTTTGAAGCTGCTGTTTTAAAATTCAAAATGTTTTTCTTGTTTTTACCAGTCATTTTCCAAAATTTTAAGGTGCTATGAGTGCAGTTCCGCATTTTTAAGGTGTTACATGTCTGTGTAGTTACAAACAGCTGTACACCTGCCTGTAATTTGCGTTGAGTTGCAAGGGGGTGAATAGAGAGCCTTATTTTCTATTCACGTTCTCTGTTTTTTAATTTAAGTTATTCCTGTGCTTTTTAGTTGGCGCTTTTGAACTTTGACAAAGATGTATAATATGTATGGAACAGCTTGAGAACAAAAATTATGAAGAATAAATCTGTGCTTTAATGACTCTCTTCAGAGTTATCTATGGATGTTGCTAGTTTCACAGTGATTTCATTAGGAATTGCTGTAACAGTGGATGCTTGTAGACACTAAAGGCCACATTTTGGGTAAATGTTACAACTTAAATAAAATTTATGGATTGTTTCTTACTTTCAGTATTTCTTTCAGTTCTGTTTGTCCACTACAGCTCATTGTGTGTTTATATAAATTTATATATATATAGCATAATTTCCAGGTGTTTGCTTCATAGTTATGGTGACAGGTCTAATAAGAGTAAACAAATGCTCACACCGTGAATATCAGCCATTGAAAAGCATTAAATTTTGATAGTAAGGAAACATTGGTAATCCATTTCATAAGACAATACAATTCCACATGCCAGTAATTTGTGAATGTATTTCAGATATTTTGTAATTTTTTCATGTTTTGAGTCTTGTTTTTTTTTTTTTTTTTTTTTTAAGAGTTTGAGTCATTTTGCAAGCACGTTATTTTCCTGCAATTGTAATGTTTTAAATTTGAACATGTTGAGTTATAGCCAGATTTGTGTTTTATATTAGTTGCTTTTTAACAGTTTACATTTGCAGGAAATGAATATTGGCCTCAGTTGTCATTAATATGTGTTCTAGCCCAGGGGTCCACAACCTTCACTATCAAAAGAGTCATTTTGGCCCCTCTCCCATTACCAGCAATGCTACTGCATAAGGGTGGAAAAGCCGCATGTGGATTCAGAGCCACGGGTTGCCAACCCCTGTCCTAGGCCACCAATAATCAATATCAGCTCTGAAAAAATTATATAGATTAATCCATAGCATATATATTTGGATATTATTATGTTTACATATAACTAAGTTAGTTTTGGAAGTTAGCTTTGTTATTATTTTTGAGTATGTATGGTTTTGACTGGTAACAGACATTCAGAGATTGCTTGGGAATTACTCCTTTACCTGGTGAATAACGCCTTTCATCTGTTCCTGCAGACTCTGTTTGTGGAACCAGGGCTGTGTTTGTGTGACTGTCCAGGGTTGGTCATGCCCTCGTTTGTGTCCACTAAAGCTGAGATGGTCTGTTCTGGCATTTTACCGATTGACCAAATGAGGGACTATGTTCCACCTGTATCTTTGATATCCTTTACATGCATGTCATCTTTGGAGGAGCACAATGTTGCAGTGCTAACCTAGAATGTAACAGACTACATTAATTTTTTCTTAATTTTTTGATGAGTTTGGTATATGCAGGAGTGCTATTAAACTTGGAATTTCTGTCACTTCATGATAAACGACTTTAATATGTCATTTGTCTATACAAGTTATTACTTATGAAGTTTTGTACAATCACGTTGTAAATGAATGCAATACTTTGCCATAATTAAAGCTTCTCCTGAAGTTATAATGAATGAAACAAGTAGCGCTTTCACCACCCTCTCCTGTCGGGATTAAAGTGATACAGTGTGTTTTCCATTCATAACAAAACTGTGCGCTTTGTGTTGGTGTTCTGGTGTCGATGGCGTGAGGTTCTTGACAGTATTACGTGTGTCAGACTATTCCTCGACACGTCCTGGAGGGCACCTATGGCATCAACATCATCCGCCCGCGGGAGGACGAGGACCCCGACCGACCCCCAACGGCCGAGGAGCTGCTGGCAGCCTACGGATGTGAGCTCACCACACATGCTCATGCTTCCAGTATCAGCACATGAGGTTCTGCCTCTCTTCTCATCCTGCCATCATGTTGAACGTTTCAGATATGAGAGGCTTCATGACGGCACATGGACAACCCGACCAGGCGAGATCAGCTCGCTACATTCTGAAGGATTATGTTTGCGTAAGTTTTCTTTTGGTTTTTCAGACCTGCCAACACTGAAAATTCTTGTTGTGTTCTGTTAACCATGCCCCAGCTCTCACACATTTGTCCACCATATGCAGTTGTGCCAACATTTTAATATATATTTTTCTAACTCCACTATTGTATTCTTGTCATTAAGTTATGTTTTTCAACATTTACACTATATGAGAGAAAATAAACTTCATGTGGGGGGGAAGGGCAGCAGTCCACAGTGCAAAGAAAAATTACTGCAGCCATCTGCCTTGTTTGACTGCACTGTGACTGCGCAGTACTCTGCAGTCGCAGTACTCCGCAGTCGCTGTACTCATCTCTCTACAGACAGCTGTTGCGTACTCCACTTAAATCACAATAATTTGGTCTTATTTTCAGAAGACGGAATGTTTATGTGACTGTCATATTAACAAGGTGTAGCATAGCGTAGTTTCAAATCAGTTTTCCTACCAGTATAGTGTAGTCCGAATGAGCAGTGCATAAATGCTACACAAAAATGCATACATGGGAAGTCTGGGTTTTTATTAATGTGTTGAAATGTGACTTTTTGTTTAAATGATGGTCTAGGGGAAGCTACTGTACTGTCACCCTCCTCCTCCCATCAGTGCTGAAGATTTCCAGCCTCAGCACAACAAGTTTAAAAAGCAGGAAGTGACCAAAGACTCCTCGGAAGCTACAAAAAAACAGCCCACAATCAAGAGGATTGAAAATGTGGTCGATAAAAATTTCTTCCATCAGGTACTACAGCTTTTTTGTGATCCTTGACTGTTAATGTAGGAAGCAGAGATATAAAAAAACAGTAGGTGATGTGGGTCTTTGTGTCTGTAGGAGAATGTGCGAGCTCTGACACGGGGCGTTCAGGCGGTCATGGGCTACAAGCCTGGGACTGGCCTGCAAGCTGGAGGAAGGGCTGTGTCAGAACAGCAAAGTGGAAAACCCTGGAAGAAACACGGCAACAGGAATAAGAAGGAGAAGATTCGCAGACTCACTAAACATTTGGATGCATAGTGCTACTAATGCCTCTGTGACCCAAGAAAGAAGACACCTTTTCATAATGTTTGCGTGGTATACAGTTTTTCCTGGAGTGTTACCAGAAATCTTTGACATTGACTCATTTTTTGAAGTGAATGTTTGGTTTGTTAACATCTAGATCAATTTATACATGAATTCAAAATAAATGTGCACAATTTCAATTCCTGACAGAAGTCAGCCTTTTATAATCAGTCCAAGCAAAGTAAACATTTCTGTTCAACATTGCATTACTAATATTGTCCTGTGGAGTTCTTGGAGCACAAGCTTTATGTCTATAAGGACAGGAAGAGAACAGAGGTATAAGAGGAAAGTGTAATCAGCTTGTTGGCCATATCTGCTGCACCTGTGCAAGAGACTTTGACCAGTGGAAACCATCAAGCAGTGAATTTTATGTAGTTAACAGTCATTAGAGTTAAAATGGGGCTTGTGAAGATGATTCAGTTTTGGAACAGTGCTGTGGTTAATATTCACAGGTCTGAGTCAATGACAATATGTTTATAATGTTTTATTCCTAGAGAAAATCATTGTCCTACAGTGAGCCCTTATGTTGCTTTAAAAACAAGCATGTAGATGCCATGATTCACGGTAAAAAACATGATTGTGTGCCAACATCCTGCTGGTTCCCAGCCAAGCAACCACAAACAGTAGGATGAGGAGATTTCAGTAGATGGTCAATCATTTTTGCTCATAGGAAGCTACTGAGCAGATGAAATATAGGGATCATGTACTTCCTGGTAGCCTGCATCTCAAATGTGAACAAAGTGGCAGTGAGCAACGCTGACTGGAAAATGGGTAACCATAACAGCAGTTAAAGGAAACCGTGGACCTTCACTGTTAAATTATTCTTGTTTATCCATTTACGTGATGTTCTCTGAAGGCTTAGGAAGTTATTGTTCTTGCATACAAAATTTTTACAATTTTTTTAGAATATAAACTTTCAAATAGATTGTACTTTGTTTAATACTTAATGTGTCACCAGTCGTTGCATTGGAGGGAATTATTGGGTAACTCGTTTTAAGTTCCATGAACCACCTGTATATACTGCTAGACTAATCAGAGTTGTACAAGTAGGTCAGATTCACAATGGCTGACCAGTATCCATCCACTACCCAACTGCTTATCCTTTTCAGGGTCACTAATGGCTTGGGGCCCCTCTGGGGCATCCTATGGCACAAGGCAGCATATATGTTAGAGAGCGCACCAACCCATCACAGAGTACACATACACTATGTGCAGTTTGGATTGGCCAACCCACCTAACCAGCATCACTGGGTGATATCTGTAGAACCCGGGGAAACCCACACGTGCAGAGAGTGCTGACCAGCAGTGGGAGTAAAACGAACAATAATTCACCTCAGTGTTCCCTGCAGTGCCAGTATGACTTACCCTTGGTGCTGAACTTATTTCAAAGATAGAAAAAAAACGGCAAATCAAGTCATGCCTTCATAACACCATTATGAAGCATTCTGAATATTACTTTCAGCAACACACGGGTTAGCTCATAACGGTCGGTGTAAGTTTTCTCAATAAACAATTACAGATGTGCAGCTATGTTTCTTAAATCACAATGAAGGTTGCATGTTCTTTGTTTCCAGATTACAGTTGTTCCACTTACATTGTTTGCAAAAGCTTCCATTGTGCACTTCACAGGTAGTCTTGTCTCAAATATGTTGACTGTTATGAGCTACATTTTCAAACGGGAGGTAAATGGGAATGTATCGGAAAACATTGTTTTTACTTTACCAAGTAGGGTGTTTTATTTCCTGCAATTTGTGATATACAATGCGTTTTCCAATATTTTTCAATATGTAAAATGTTTGGCGTAATAATTACCCAAAGTGTATCCTGAGTTTAAAAACACCTGATCGGTGTCTTTCGTCACATGATTCAATTGGTTCCAAGTGTGTTTTGTTGATAAACCGTGGAGTGCTTTGAGTGGGGATATTTATAATAGGTCACAAACATGACTAACGTAGAGAAGATCGGTGACCAAATGAATGGAACTACGTTGTTCAATTTAGACTGGAGTATCCCAGAATTTCTAATACCATGTTTTTCCGAGGCAAAAATCTGTCTGCCTTTCGGGCTGTGCTGTCTCTCTGCGTTGCTCTTGTCTGTGGCGTTTTTTCTGTAAGTTTCCACATTGAGCGATTGATCTTGATGCGAGAATGGTTTGATCGTTGCGTAACTTGACTCCGTATCTGTGTAAATGGTAGTACGGTACTTTGGATTTGTTGCGCAGTAAAAGCCCAATGCATTTCTTTCCGATGTCTTAGGCCACTATATAAACGTTATGTTGCGAGGAGCACGAACGCAAGAGACTCAGCCGCCTGCATCCTTTACTGCTTTCTGGGCAATGTGAGCGGTACCATTGGGGCCGTCTTGTCGGGACAGCTTGTCATTCAGGTGGATGTCTGTGTTACACTTACGCACTCCTCATCTCATCAGTATGCATACTCGTAACAAAACACACGTCGCAGTTTTTGTATATAATCCAAAACGACATAACCAGAAATGATGGAATGCATTGAAATTTCATTCATTTGTTTTATTGCCTCACTAAATTTAACAAAGTACTACTAAGTGAGCTCATCATACATTCTAATTTCAACTAATGATATTTGCTTGTTTTCATTTTTGTTTCTAATACAAACGTATTTACATACATCTGTCATGAAAGGTTGTAATTTTCCCCATCCTTTTTTTTTTTTTTTTTTTTAAAGTACCTGCTTTTTATCCCCAGGTGTTGATGGGTGTGTTCATGACATTTCTGGATTTCCTTGATTTCATTTTCATAATCTTACCAATTTGTTTATGTAGGCAATACAACAACGGTGAGTTCTGAAATGAAGTAAAATATATTTACCAATGTGAATGTTAAAAAGATGACATTTGAGTATAAAAAAATGGAGTGCTTTTAAAGAGCACTAGAGTCAGTGTATTCTGTTTTCTTTTTTTAAATTTGTATTTAGTTCCACAATAGATGTCTGAATGAAAAATGTTTAAGACTACTGTTGTTGTTGTGTGTAAAGCCTTTATTTAGTCTTTAGTTTTACCTCTAAGGGTAGTCAGTTTCTTTTTGTTTTCATGTCACATAGCGAGAAGAATGGAAATGATGTTGAGAAAGAGACATAGGCAGAATGTCCTATTTGTCTCCATCCCAATGGTTCTTGGCGCATCATTCTTCCTATGCTCAGATTTACGCCACAAGCCTGTGGATAGGGCATACTCCAACAGACATCTTCTGGAAGTAATTCCCCAGGTAAATGAAAGTCTCGCTTTCTTACACTAACCTACTGGCTCAGGTTTTGGAGAGAGGGAGTGAGCCCCACAGGCCATGTTTTTTTATGTTTTAAATTTACTCTTGGTTTTCTCCCTTGCCCTTTATAAATTTATGTTGTGATTACATGTAATGAATGCACTGTGCCTTTGGGACAGGACAGTGGATATATTGTAGGATACACACTGGGTTTGCTCTCTCTGGTCATTGGATGGACCTCCAAGTTTCCTGTTCTCATTGAAGCAGTGAGTATGGCTCCATTTCATGTTTCCAGCATAGTTCTTGCAGTTATTCCATGGATAAATGCAGTGTTACAGAGGAAATGCTGTGTATAATACTTCAACCTGTTTGCTAAAAAGGCTTCATGCCATAGAAGATTTGGGTGTTTTAAAAAGCTATGTAATGTAGGGTGAATATTGCATACGTGAAACGGAGATTAATAACAGTGATGTGTTGGCTGTTCAGCATCGAGGAGAGGTTGGCTCCAGCCTTGAGATTGCCTATGGAGTTCTGTGTGTTGCCGCTGGTCTTCTGTATGCCTCTGCAGTCCTGCTGTATGACATACACCTTGAAGCTGTGCTGAAAGCACTACCATGGTTACTCACCTCTGTTGGATGTGCTTTCTTTGATATCATAGTATCCTTTAATTTAATTTCTGTTCCTTGAATCAAGTCATTTTTCATTTGTGTACAGTCTGCCTGACAGCAAAATAACTTCTGTATACCATTTCAGTACTGTGGACTGGTAGTTAACACTGGTGCACATTTGTGCAGTTTTTAATTGATTTTTGTCCTTTTGAATTAATTTTGTGTATTAAAACCTTTGGATAACTCTAATATTAAATGTCAAAAGTTGAATTAAGATCTAGACTATGCAGGGTAAATGCACCGTTGTCTCCAGTTCCCCGTTATGTTTTTAATGCCAATGCTACAGATTATCCTGCTTTCCTGCTACAGACATAGGACAACATGGCAGCCGCCAGGCCCCTGTGGGAAACGCAGTTCTGTCGAGACACTCTCCCTGTTGAGCAGCTCTGCTCTGAGCTATACCAAGGTGAAGAGTGAAAGTGAGCAACAGGAACATGGGCTGTATTCTCACGGTTGAGGGAAACGTGACCTCAAATGGTTCAATTACTGTTGTCTTCATCATCTTTCCAGCATTTTGAGACTTATCCCTGCCTCACCACCTTCTATTTAAAAATGGTTAACAATACCTGTGCTGTGTCTTTGGTTGTTTTACATAAGGGATCGAATCCGATTCCTCTTAAAGATCTCCGTAGTAAGAAGAAGCCTTCCAACAGGACTGACGTTGGAGACTACATAGATGTCAAGATCCAGTCGGTAAGAAAGGTTTGCTTCTACAGCATAAACTTTCATATGACATTGGTTGCATGTTTAACTTGACTTTTTGTAATTTTATTTATTAAAACCTAAGCCCGTGCCTCAGGACTCTTTGAAAGGGGTGCAGATCTCCAAAGAAGGTCAGGTTGGTGCTCAAACTCTGAGGATAACCAAGTTTGTGAGAGTGGACAGCTTCTGCACTTCAGAGAGCTCCACAGACACCTCGTCTGTAAACTCAGATCTGGAGGCAAGTGGGAAAACCTGCTGCACTGTATGTTCTATCTGCATTAGCAAGAAACATTGCACATGTACAGCCAGACAGTTGGTATTTTAGCTTATTTGATTGAACTTCATCTTGGTATAGTGGTGCTGCTTGAGCAGAATACAGTACATGTAAACTTATTGGTAGTAATTTTTATATTCAAATGTAGTATTTTTCTGAACCTGACAGAACATGTGTGCATACACTATATTGCCAAAAGTATTGGGACGCCTGCCTTTACACGCACATGAATTTTAATGGCATTCCAGTCTTAGTCCATAGGGTTCAATATTGAGTTGGCCCACCCTTTGCAGCTATAACAGCTTCAACTCTTCTGGGAAAGCTGTCCACAAGGTTTAGGAGTGTCTATGGGAATGTTTGACCATTCTTCCAGAAGCACATTTGTGAGGTCAGGCACTGATGTTGGATGAGAAGTCCTGGCTTACAGTCTCCGCTGTAACTCATCCCAAAGATGTTCTGTCAGGTTGAGGTCAGGACTGATGTGCAGGCCAGTCAAGTTCCTCCACCCCAAACTCACTCATCCATGTCTTTATGGACCATGGACCTTGCTTTTTGCACTGGTGTGCAATCATGTTGGAAGGGGCCATCCTCAAACTGTTCCCACAAAGTCGGGAGCATGAAAATGTCCAAAATGTCTTGGTATGCTGACACCTTAAGAGTTCCATTCACTGGAACTAAGGGGCCAAGCCCAACCCCTGACCAACCACCCCACACCATAATCCCCCCCCCTTCACCAAACGTTACACTTGGCACAATGCAGTCAGGCAAGTGCCATTCTCCTGTCATCCGCAAAACCCAGACACGTCTATCGGATTGTCAGACAGCATGATTCTTCACTCCAGAGAACATGTCTCCACTGCTCTAGAATCCAGTGGCGACGTGCTTTACACCACTGCATCTGACGCTTTGCATTGCACTTGGTGATGTAAGGCTTGGATGCAGCTGCTCGGCCATGGAACCCATTCCATGAAGCTCCGTACGCACTGTTGTGCTAATCTAAAGGCCACATGAAGTTTGGACGTCTGTAGCTATTGATTGTGCAGACAGTTGGCAACTTCTGCGCACTATTCACTTCAGCATGTGCTGACCCCGCTCTGTCACTTTACGTGGCCTACCACTTTGTGGCTAAGTTGCTGTTGTTCCTAGTTGCTTCCACTTTGTTATAATGCCATTAACAGTGGAATATTTAGTAGTGAGGAAATTTCACAGATGGACTTAGGTTGCCACCTGTGCAATATCACAGTACCATGCTTGGATTCTCTGAGCTCCTGAGAGTGACCCATTCTTTCACAAATGTTTATAGAAGCAGTCTGCATGCCTAGGTGCTTGATTTTGTAGACCTGTAGCCATGGAGGTGATTGGAACACCTGAATCCAATTATTTGGAGGTGTGTCCCAATACGTTTGGCAATATAGTGTATTAGCAAAAGTTTTGACTGTTGAATCCAAGTTGCTATTTGATATTATGTCAGTAGATGGCAGTTGTGGGTAAATTTTCGCAGCGTGTTGGCAGACATTTTTTCCAGCGTTAAATAAAATCTAAACAAAAAAAGTGTAAATTGCTCAAATTCTACAACCATTGATCAAAATATTCCGTAAGCTGTGCTGTTTGTTTTATATAAAACCGTTTATTTTCCATTTTAGAACTCATTCTTGTGAAGAACTGGACAATATTTTACATGCGCATGAAACCACACGTTTATATTATTTTGTAATATATTTATCACACAAGCAGCGGAGAGTTTCTGGCTCACAGAAAAAGGTTGGTTTATAAATCTGAGCTGTGGTATGGTAAGGAAGGCCAGCTGGTGATGTCATTTGTTTGAAAGAGGTTATTGTACTTTAACTTTGGCCCTCCCACACAAAAGTCATTTAGAAAGCTCATCCAGGGTAGTTCCTGCATAAGGTAATCATCTGAGATCAGAATTTAATATGAAACAAAGACTATTGTGCTTTTAAACAATTCACTTAAAGGCACAGCATAAACGTTTCCATTGAAGTCTACAGAACAGAATCCAAATATGTTCTGTCTGGGTTATTAGGGAAATCCTTTAGTAACCATTATTTCCTTCTAGGTAATTCAGTAGCTCAATGGATACCAGACATTGTACCTGGGCAGTTATAGATTTGTATCTCCAGGGATATGTTATGAACCATGTGCTTTATTTGTTTATTTGTTCTTAGAATTGTTGTCTTGTACATTTCAGATGAAGCAAAACATTTCAACACATGAACTGTAATGAAAATGGCTTTACTGGATTTCTTACCATTCAAACTAAATAACTATTAACTTGGACTTGGATCAAGTTTATTGTCAGTCATTTGTGAACTGGATCTACCTTGGACTAGGTCAGCAAATATTGCAAAATATTTAACTGTCATCCGGTTCTTTTGTCAGTGTTGCCTTGGAGGTACAGTATACAGGCTCATTTATCTGGGCTGGGTGATTCTCGGATCAAACTGTCTTTAAGCACCCCTTTACATCTGGAGCATGTTTAAATCAATGGTCTGTTCTTGTGCTGTGTAGGTAAACAACTGGGAGTGTCATATGGAAACAAGTTGTGTGTTAATTCCAAATAGATTATACCGAAGGTTTTACCAGGAGTAAGTAACTGAAATACTGATGCTTTTGAGTATTTTATTTAAATTTTAACCTGAAAAGTGCGTGTGCATATTAAGATATTCCACACTCAGTTTCTTCCTAGCACAGTAGGCATTCGTTATTAAAATTGCATACACTGATTTAGAAGAATAAAAGATGAGGTGTTGAGGATTTTTTTTTTTTTTTTTGTGTTATTTGGTAAAGTAACCATTTGCTTTATTTTCTTATACACTGATCAGCCATAACATTACGACCTAATATTGATTGGGTCCCACTTTTGCTGCCAAAATGCAGTATCTTTCACCAGGCCAGCAGTAGCAGATCCTTAAAGTCCTGTAAGTTGTGAGGTGGGTCCCACAGTAGCTCTCATTGGATCGGACTACACAGGCCAGCCTTTGTTCTTCACGTGCCTTACTGAGCCATGGCCACTCATGACCCTTTCAGCGGTTTCACAAGTTTTCTTTCCTTGGATCACTTTTGGTAGGTCTTGACCACTGCAGACCAGGAACCTCTCACAAGAACTGCAGTTTTGGAGTTGCATGGACCCAGTTATCTAGCAATTTGGCCCTTGGCAGTCACTGAAATCCTTATGCTTGCCCTTTTTTTCTGCTTTCAGCACATCAACTTAAGGGACAAAATGTTCATTTGCTGCCTAATATATCCCACTCACTTCCAGATGCCATTGATAAGATGACGTGATTAACATTGGTTATCTGTCAGTGGTCATGATGTTATGTCTGATTGGTGAATACAGCTACTACTTTAATACAGTGCTTTAATGTAAAGTGAAATTTAGCAGTCAGGGAGTCTGTACACATTTATGTAAGTGATGGTCTATGTATGTTTTTAATGTCGTTTGATAATGTTTTGTTTCCTCCATCAGTGGGACTTTGAGGATGTTAACTCGCAGTGGGAAAATGTAGAAAATCTGCTGAAAGATTCGGAAGCTTTTCCACATCAGAAATGGTCCACTCTCTCCAGCTCCAGGCCTGACAGCGGCTGTGTTGGTCAAGGCACCAAAGAACCATGCTGTGGAAGTGGTGGTGACCATGACCAAGCTGCTCAGAATGGCTCTGAATAAATGTGTGTGCGTGCTACACAGGAAGGCCATGGACTGCCTCTGCTAAACTCAACACTGATCTAAGGATGCATGTCTCATTCTGTGCATTAAATATGGAAGCAAGAAGAAATGTGAAAAGGTGTCATTTTGTTCTCATTGTCTATTATTGCTGCTTTGTTGTGCAGACAGACCAATGCAGGAATTGCAGGAAATGCAGCAAACAGAAATTCTTAAACTGAAAATCGATGGTCAATAAGCTGTGCTAAATCACAAAGGTCAGTTTTAACCGTTCAGATGATTTGTTTGTATTTCATAGATTTTTGGCGAGTTTGACTTACTACTGTAGATAATGAAAAGACTGATGTGTAATAAAAGTAACATTTCAGTCCCTTCATCTTGATCTTCCTGATTCAGAATGATTTATAGTGCTGAAATGAGGGACAGGAGCTGTCCACTTTCAGCACCTTGATCCTCTGAGGCTGGTGTCCAAGCTGACCTCCTCTGGAGATATGCACCATTTGAATTAAAATGATTGATTTATGATGCAGATCTCAATGACACATCAACTTAAATTCCTGCAGCAGAAATTATTCTTTTAAAAGCTTGCATTTAAGAAATTGACAACAGTTTAAAACGTGGAGGTAAGCTGACCAGTGATTTAGGAAGGAAGGTTGGTTATTTTGTAAAACCCAGACTTTTTATGTACCGGTTGAAGCATGTAAAAAGGAAGGACCCCCCCCTTGCAGATTTTGGTTTCTACCTTTAAAAATGGATGTTTAAGATCATAGAAGCTTTAACAAAAGGTACTTTTTCCATTATCAGAATGCAATGTTTCATGTACTTAAGCATAAAGTTTTTCTTTTTATTATTGCTCAATGTCAATCTACAACAATCACATAAAAGTACTTGTTCAGTCTTAATTGTGCCCTTTAACAGAAACTGAATTTTCCAGAAGGATGTGTGGACTTGAGATAACCATTGTACCACTGAGGCGGACAAGACTTGTGAGGAATAAATCAGCATGAGAAAACACACTTTGACCTCAATGCTAGCATTCTTTGTTATTATGATGATTAATGGATAATCTGACAGAGCAGAAATGGACCATGCAATAAATATAAAAATGAAACTTCCAATTTTAAAACTAGGGATCATTTCCTGGATACATCTGTTATCTCTTTACTTAACTTGAACTACAATAGGACACAGACATTGTGGCACATACTTATTTTTGAAATAAATCTTCCGCTGCCAGCTTTCACCTTCTGTGCCTCGGGAACTTAGTCTTGAAATTATGCTCTGATTATTATGACAGATGGGAAGTAAAAGGACTTCCTCACTGTGATATCAACACAATGCAAGGATTAGGGAACACTGTGAAGGAAGGTCTTTTCCTCAATTCAGTTCCTTGTTTATGACATTAAAAACCTGACAAATAGTTGTCACTTAATTCATAATTTTCTTGGAAGAACTGGCTATACACAAGTGTGCATGCAGAGATTAAAGACAGCTTGTTTATTAAAATGGTTAAACTACAGAATATACGTTATTATGCTGCTGTCTTGCTGGTGATTTAGTAAAGTTAACATTTCTGTTAGAAATGTCATGTATCTATGATGGCAACAAAAAGCAGATAAAATGACATACAAGGAATAGAAAAGGTTGTAGTTTCACAAAATAATCCAGATTCTATGCCTTCAGACATTTTTATTCTGAATTAGATTTATTGACCCTTTCAGATGTGTAAAAGGGTAAATGAAAATAAATGGTAGAATTAAGTAAATAATTTTTGCTGAGGGAAGAATTTTTTACGTTGTTGCACTAAACACTATAAATAATTCTAAGAATTATTCTTTTCAGAAGTGTTTGGTGTTATTCTGTTAAATGTTAAAACTTAACAGAAGGTGGTTTGAGCAGGAAATACTGACAAACTGGGCCAAAGTCAACAATGCAGTAGGAGATGAGCAAAGTATGCTGGTTAAACAGACATTTTCCTTCCATAAGACAATTTCCTGCCATTAAAGAGTATTTTATACACAAGTCAATCCACCAAGGGAATGGTGGCATTGCACAAGTGCAACACATTTAAGAAAACACTAAAACATGAATTGGAAGAGCAACCAGTAGAGACGTCACCTAGCACTGAATGAAAAATGGCCTTGATATCAGCATTGCTGCTGCAGATATTTCATCCGGTATCTCTCCATTACAGCAGCAAACAAGCAGGGAGTATAACTGAATGTTTCTTTACTTAAACTAGTAAACATGTACGTTACTGAATGTACACACATGAAAGATCTTAAACCCGTTGTGTGCAGACAGCTGACATTTCACTCAGTTCATTGCTTTATTATTTTTTTTATCAAAGTACTTACTGCTTTATTGAATTTTGAGTACTTAGAGAAATAAACTGGGATATGCTCTTTAAAACCACTGTTGTTGGACATTGAACTATTAGCTGTTTGTTTCAGACCTTATTATTTACCCCATGAATTCTCACATGCTATTGTAGTTGGGGTATCATGGGGTAGTTCCTGGGGCCCAGGGCGAGGTAAGGGGGACCTCTGAGGCCGAGAAGCGGCCCTTGGATCCTGGTGTAGAGGTCCCCAGCGAGTTCCCGTCCCTGGTGGGCGATGTCCTGGCTCCTACCAGGCAGCCTCAGCTGGAGCCAGATTTGGCCCTGGCAGGGGGGTCCCATAAGAGGAAACATGACCGTAGAGAAGGGGAGAGAAAGAAAACGAGGAGACAGGGGGTTCAGCTGCCTGGTACCCCAGAAGCTGCGGCGCCCATTGAGGAGGCCCTTTTGGAGCTCTGCTCCCCAAAAGAGGAAGTAAGCTGGCTGAGTTTAGGGGCTTCCATAGACCTTTCCAGGGACTATGTGGGGCCCCTTGGGTCTCCCAACAGTGACGATTATCTGTCTGAATTGGGGGCCATAAATGGGGTCAGTGGGGAGAGTGTTCCAGGGTCTCCTTAGTTTTAGGGTTTTTAGAACTTTTATTTATTATCAGACACAGCCACATTTGATTTTTTTAAGGTCAAGACACAAATAATGAAGGATTTTAGAACTGTATGCACAAATGTCTATTTTATTCTATTATTATATTGTTCTTATCCTTCAAATTGTCTTATTCATTGTATTGTTCTATTTTATTGGAAATGACCTAACTGACTGAAGATAAATTGCTTTTAGACAAGATGCAGTAATTCTGTACAGCTGAGAGACTCTAAGGATTTTGTTTTGACTGTTAAAGAACACTATTTTTGTATCTCTTAATCCTGTTTGGTATTCAGTTCTTGAATTTTGTATATGAATCTACATGAAGTCCACTGTTGGACTAGTCCTTTTTTATGTGTAAATGTATTTGCACAATAAAGCTGTGTGCTGGTAAAAAAAAAAAAGTCTCCATTGACAAAACACTCCCAAAATTCACCCAGTATGTGACCTGTAAGACCAAAGAGGAAAGGACCCAGGACTTGCCGTATGCTAATGTGGAGGATGCATAGAGCTCTACCCCCCTCCCCCTCCGGGAAAATCGGATCAGTACTTGGTGTTTCTCACCCCCTGCTTCATGCCTCTTGTTAAAAGGCTGCCTGTGACCACGAGGACAGTGAGGATATGGTCAGAGGACAGTTGTGGCACTGCAGGGTTCCTTTGAGGCAACGAACTAGGATGTACTCTATGAGCCACATGTAGAGGATATTGATGGGCCTACAGTGTGCATCACAGACTACATCAATTTCTGTGTGGACAGCATTGTCCCAGCAAGAACTTGGCGTTTACCCAAGGAGGCAGAAGTCTCCTGGTTCAAATCCCAGCCCAGCCAGGTGTGTCCTTGAGCAAGATGCTCAGCACTAGCTCCCTGGGTGCCATGTGGCTGCTCACTGCTTCCCCCCAGGAGGATGGGTTAATATGGAGAGGACAAATTCCTTGTATGTGACAAACATACTTTGGCTCAAGATCCATGTGTCTACAGACAGCAGCAGTTTCTATCCAGGGCCACATATAGGTGAACTATAAATACCTGGGTGTGGTTATGTGAAAATTGGACTAGGCTAAGAACACTAAAGCCCTCTAAAAGAAGGGCCAGAGCTGCCTCTATTTTCTGAAAACATCTGCTGAACCATGCTGAGGATGTTCTGAGTCTGTGGTAGTAAGTGCTATTCTGTTTACTGTTGTATGCTTGGGCATTAGACACCAACAGACTCAGTAAACTGATGAGCAGGGCCAGTGACACTGTGGGGATGGAGCTGGGCACTTTAACAGCAGTGTCAAACAGAAGGATGCTGTCTAAGCTGAGAGGGATCATGGAAAACAACTCCCATCCTCTGCAGAACATGCTGGTGAAGCACAGGGGCACGTTCAGTGCAAGACTCGTCCCACCAAACTGCACTACTGAGCGCCACAGAATTCCTTCCTGTTGCCATCTCCTCCCTTTGAGATTAGATTAGACACTGACGCATAACCAAATTGTTTAATTTTTTTGTAAATGATTGGTTTTATAGTACATTTTAATTTCTATATTTATAATGTCCGGTATGCAAAATTTGCTACACTGTCAAGTTTCTTATGCACAATTTTCTACTCTTGCATGAAGCATCTGGGACAAAAGAAAGTAATTTACCCTCGGGGATCAATAAAGAATTTCTGATTCTGGTTATCACATCATAAATGAGTAGAATTTTGTACTGAACTGGGTATACTTCTATCCTTTATCTAGGTATATTGAATGATTTATAGCATAACAAACAAAACATAGGCTACTGGAGGCAACAGAGACAATGAGTCATTAACAGGGAGGTCAGGTCCTGATAAGTGTCATATTTATAGAAACCTTTGTTAACAATACCTAAGTTTATTAGTGTTGATAAAGTTCTGTTACATCCTTGAACAGGACACCCAGCACATAACTGTATGAAGAAAATGCGATGGAGTCAGTGCAGGTTTTGCCAAGTGACATGACTTAGTCAACTGTTCAGAGTAACATACAGTAAAGGTTTATTTATAAATGAATAGAATATGTTGTTATATAAACACCACCACAATAGTACCACTACTTTCCCAGGCAGAGTATGTGACGGCACCAAATAGAAAACAAACAAAGCTAACAAACTTAAAAGAAAAAGGGACAGAAAAACTTGCCCAACTACACTTACCAAACGGTGGTAAAAATGCATTAAGTAGACGGGGTGCTGCACGCCTTAAATCCGGTACACTATACACGTTTAATGAGCCTGCCAATATGTACTACAGATATTCAAGTGTTTAAATAAACATGCATATTCACACTGTATTTCAGTGTATTTTAGATTATGTGTTTCAACTTTACAGCAAACGTATGTAATAATACGTTGTATTTAATTTTTCACAATGAGCGACACAATTTAGCCATTATTCTCGGTCAGGTGAAATGACAAAACAATAAACCAACCATTTTTGCAATGAGTAAGAACTGACTACACGGCATTTCCAAAATCAGGATCGTTGCCTGAGGTTACACTGTATTCGGAAAGATGCATAGCTGTATATCCACGTCTATTATATTTGATGCACATAATTAGGCATCTACGCTTCGTTAAGAAAACGAACCTGAACATTTTCGATGTGCTATAAACAGACAGGACAATGACTCCTCAGAGGACAAGACAAAGTTCATTCTCAGATAATGAAACAGTCGTTAGCCCACGTGTTCAGCTCTTGTTCCCCGCTATGGCCCACACTTACCATATAAGTGACGTCACTTCCTGGTATATGTTACGTGTTTCCGATGACAATCAAGGGTAATAAGCCAAATCCAACAGAGCGAAGGATCAGCGTATAATATCTAGTTGAGCTGTCAGTGTTGGGAAATTAGGAAGTCGAATGACCTCGTAGGAGGAACCATAGGCTTTAAATAACGTGCTAATTTGGGACTGATCCTTACAAATTATGACTCTCAGGTGATAGTTAAAAGTCCAGGTGGTTCTGGGTGAGTGCGTGTTTTTTTAATCTTGCATGTTGTAGAGTAGTGCATGTGAGCTGGGAGTATCGTTCAACGGCCATGTGTGTGATGTGAAACGAGAACCTCCTCCATGACACACAAGCGCTTTCCGATGCGGTCCAACAGCTCACGTCTTACTTAATCGTTCTCTTTGATTTTTTTCGGTCTGAGTTTGTTGATTCACGAAGTGTTCATGTAACCAGTTAGCGCTATTAAGCTGTATACATACAAACAGAAACTGATTGATGTCCATCAACTTGGACGATGCATTCCGCTGATCTCGGGGTAGATAATCAGAGATCTGCTGTAAAATCCCGTATGACTGGAACATGTCTGACTAGGTGCTTTGTGCGTTTTACCAGCGTGGTTATCCTGTACCTGGGCTCACCGGAGAGTTACTGACTGCTATGCTGTGCACTTGTTCTGAATATTTACCTGTGCACTTAATACCCATAGAAATGACTGAACTTTCCCTCACGCATTTTCGATTGCTTTTATAGCAGGGGCGGTTATTATTTTATACTTCCCCACTCCAGCAGTAGCACTGTGTTATCCAGAAGTTGTACTTTGCCATGTAAGACAAACCATGTGCTGTGCGTTGTTTTGTTCTTGTCAGTGTGTTTTACTGCACGTGTGTGTTATGCGCTTCGTGCCCTGGGTTTGTGCAGGGATTTAACGTTTGACACACAGCTTGGTATTAATGCACAAACGCATCAGGCACCCAATGTTTTTTTTTTTTTTATATATGTAAGGGCGTTGCACTTGTTTGCACGGCGTTGCACTTAGTTAATTATAACATTTTGAATTATGTATTGACAGTAGTTTCACTTAGCTTTGTATTTGAAGAAGCTGGGAAAAGTGATGATACTGAAGTTTTACGATCATTTTTAAAATTACTCTTATCGAGATAGTCGCACACTAGTCATCTTTTAGCTACTCCTGGTGTTTGTCTACATAAGACAGTTGGCACTGAGACTAGCTTTACTATAGTATATGAAAAAATTAAATTCATATGAATATATTTGGGCCCCGAAAATCCCCTTGTAGTAACACTAAAATGCGCCGTTTATTTAAACGAAAGAGGACACGCATCTTTATTTTGTAGTGATTAAATCATAATCGATGACACGCTTTTTGCGGATTTCTGACCTGTGATGTTGTAAACCACACACATACACCCACCCACCTACCTACCTTCCCTGCTGAGGGATGACATCTCATACCCTACCATGCCTCACACACTTATCTACAATGGCTAATCTACACTTATAGTTTAACTTTAGTCATCTGAGGACACTGCAGTGTTGCTGATCTGAGCTGCAATTTGTCCATGTGATGGTAGATATCTGACATGATGCAGAAGACTTAAAACATCGGGCTAACTCTTAAGAAATTACATGGAAAAAAAATTATATACGATGCATTTTTTTTTAACTCCTGATGCTTAACACTTACGGTGAAATATGGCCATCTGAATTTTTATTCATGTATGCATTTAAAAAAATGTACATGGATATATGTGGAAATACAATAACTGAAAGCAGCAAGAATTTAAAACATTTACCAGTCATTTATTAACATTTTTTTTTGCTATGATCAAAGAGCATGTGATTATTTTATGTATTTAAACTAGGGATGCAGACGAATATTCGAATAACGAATATTCGTTTAACTTTTTACTATTCAAATTGATATTTTACTATTCG
>JABJVR010000029.1:5773735-5819391 GCA_025773905.1 Chitala chitala
CACACAGACCCAAAGCGGGAATCGAACCTCAGGCCTGGAGGTGCACGGCAACAGTGCTAACCACCACGCCACCGTGCCGCCCCTATAGTGCAAACAGCCAGAAGTAAACATGACTCAGACCAGTACAGAGACAGATCTATGTACATAATACAGTTTTATAAGCTGTGTGCAATGATGATAAAGCGCAGCAGTGTGGTGTGTGACAGAGATACAGACGACAGTAGAGCAAACAGTTTGTGTGACTGACGTGTGCGGTGTCGCAGTAATCTGGTAGCACACATTAATGGTTCTGTGTTGTATTACGCTATACGTTGTAATGTTGCAAGTGATAACCTTGGACCTCTTTGTTTTCTTCTTGCATCACAGTTTTGTAGAGCAACTTGCTACCAGACTGCAGAATGGAGAAGGAGAACCTGAAGATAGTGAACAAGGATCTAGAAGATGAGATGGTGAGCATTTTTTAACCTTACTGACAAAATGATGTCTCTATATGTGGGCTAGCTGTTACTGTTAACTTTGTGAATAAGCAGGTCTAGGCTGCTGTGCATACTCCCTGTCCCTCCCCTCGATGTGCATGCACACACACACACACACACACACACACACACCCCCCACTGTTAATTATCTGAATAGGCGGGTCTGATGAAGAGGTTCACACACTTGTTTCTGTGCTTTAGGGTTCATGCTGAGATTTGCATATGTGGACAGTTGGCAGACTGGATGACCTCAGATGCCTTCAGTTTGGTCTTGGCACCAAAGCAGGAACTGGTGTGTTATGGAGCCTGAGGCTGACGTGCCCTCTTTTTGTTCTCTGTGCAGGAGATCTCGGGCTACAAGCCCTGCCGGTGGAAGATGGTCATGGTGGGCGTTGGTGTGGTGTGCACAGGGGGCTTCCTGCTTCTGCTGCTCTACTGGCTGCCCAAGTGGTGTGTGGTGGCCACCTGTACACGCAGCACCTTGCAGGAAGCCCGCGTGGTGCTGCTCCGATCCACTGTACGTACTCACAAGGCGCGCGCACATCACCATGCAGGAGACCGACGTGGCGTTGCTATAATCCACTGTATGTACTCCTAGTACAGGCGCACGCACACACAACACCATGCAGGATACCCACACGATGCTGGTCCAATCCATTGTACATACTCCCAGCGTTCGTGTATGTACTCCCAGTGCACGCATTCACGCACGCGCACACACATCACAGCACTGTGCGGGACGCCTGCGTGTTGCCGCTCCAATCCACTGTACATACTCCAAGTACACACACACACATGCATGCATCGCTTCGCGTGAAGTCCGCGTGATGCTGCTCAGATTCGCTGGAAGTACTCCCAGGGTACGCATGCATACAAATATACACAAGTGCACACACCACCATGCAGGATGCCTACATGGTGTTGCTTCAGTCCATTGTACGTGCTCCAGATCTTCGCACGCAAATGAACAAAAGCATGCAAACGCACACGTGCAAATGAACAAAAGCACGCATAGACATACGCACCACTATAAGCATTCTGTTGTGCAAAGATGCCTTCAATAAGGCAAATGAAGGGATGGATGTTTTAACCTGAGTGTCCCAGAAGTTTGGATTCAAATTTGCTGCATGTTGGTTGCAGTTCCTTGTTTTGTACGTGTTGGTGAAGTGGATGGACTGTTTACTAAATTCAGCTGATGACGGGGCAGACCTAGAGAACAGGGTGACATGCAGATTTTAAGGGTGTTGCAACATGAAAACATTAGTTTTTCATATGCACAGGGATGTACATATGAAGTAAGCCTATATATGATGTAAATACAATCAGTCATTACAAAGATAAGTTCAGCCTCAGAGCAGTTTGTTTGACATGTATTTTCCATCGTGGAACAAACTGCAAACAAAAATGTTCGAAAATGACACAAATTTACATTGACAATTTGCTTTGGAAATGAAGAAATAGTGTCTGTCGCAGAGGACTTGTCCCAAAGGCCAACACACTGAAACAAAAAGATGTGGTGATCATCACCCACTTTGTGATTGATCTAGAGAAGTTAAGTAATCACATTCACCGTGACATCATGGAACATAGAATTCATTAGGAAAGGACAAACAGATCTGTTTTGAGATCTAGTAAAGTATTTACTTAAAGCAAATGTCTGCAAAATATTTAGCTAATTAGGGAAGAGGAGGAAGAGAACACTATCAACGCACACATCCCATACGCACGTGGAAACAAGACAAATAACAGTAATTATAAAATGGTGTACACATACATGGAAAATAAAAAGCATTTCCTAAAAGTAATATTAGGAAGCTTCCATACACTTCTACATAACAAAGGCGTTGTGTGTTGAGGAATGGGTATAGACTAGTGTGCCACATGTTAATTAGATGGTGTATTAATTCAGTTCAGTTTATTTTTATATAGCGCCCTTTACAATGAGGTGCCTCAAAGCGCTTTACAGAAGAAATTGCAGATCTTACAGAAATAACAGCAAGTGAATGATTGGCTTTTTTTGTATCTTTAACTCCATACAACAGCAGAGGAGAGGAACTAAAATTCCACAGTGTGGAGAAGAAAAAAAAACCTCTGGGGACAAAAGGTTGACTGGCTGCCCAGCCCCTCCTAGGCATGCATTACATTACAGAATAAACAGGTTATGATTGAGACTAGGAAGGGACTATATAGTCCTCCTTTGCTCCAGGTGTTCGAGTAACTCTCAACAGGCTCGTGGTGTCCTTTGGGTGAAGGCCTCATCCGAGGGGGTACACTAAGTGTCAGCAGCTCTAACAAGACATCCTGCTCAAATGGTGCCCAGGTGGACACAGGGTACAAAATTAGGCAGTATTGTTTTTGACATATTTTTGAATATACAACTGTTAATGTTATCTTAAACTATATATGGACCTAGCTGCAAATCATACACCTCAAAGACGCAGAAGTGGCGAAGAAAAAGACAATTTTCAAATAATTTTTAACGTTACATTGTTCTTTCACCAAACGCGAACAACCTCAATTTCGCCAATTGCCTTTTTTTTTTTTTTTTTTTGTTGAGTGTGCGTGTAGTGCTACAGGCACGCTGTAAACATATCCTCAGAAAGGGATAATATTTATATTCTGTGTTTTGTGGAGCATGGAAAGCCCTGAACTGACCCATGTTTGTTTGGGGATGTTGCAGGATGAGTTTAAGCGGTATTTCCTGGCCAAGGTGCGTGTAATGCTGGTCCCAGGGAATAACCCTTTCCACGACCTGGATTCCCAGACCACTTCAAGTGTGGCTAATGGCCTCATCCGCTCTCCCCCCAGCAGCCCATCAGCATGCACCACTATAAAGCTCCAGGCTGACTACCTGTCCTTCCAGGTAGGACAATTAGTTTTCCTTTAGAGCCACCTCTGCAGTGCCAATGTAAATAATCTGTGCATGTGTCTATAGCAAAACTATTTTTTCCTTTTAAAATTCAAAGAAGTTCAGTTTTAACATCTTAATGTGTTTGTGGGTGACCTGCCACACTTAACATGGTTTAAAATGTTTTTATTTTTTTATTGTCTTGGAGTTTTTAACTCTATAACCCTGGGAGACTGCATGTGTAAAGCCACCTGCGTTGATGTTAGAGCTGTGGTTTGTGAAGAAGTGCAGCTCACTGAACATTTTTGCTTTATAATTTTCTCTTCTTAGGTCCGTTTCTTTACACTTCACAGCACAAAATATTACTGGAATGATGCACTCCAGAATTTTGAAGTGTTTTCGTAAGTAGTTTTTCTTTAACTGATAATGACTGTCATTTTTGTTTCAATTGGAAACCTGTTACAAGTTCTTTGAATGTGTGCTTGTATAAAAAAAGTATGTGGCCTATACATAAAGAAGCAGGTGTATTGTACAGCAAAAGTGGTACGGAGGCCCAGCAGGGCAGTACTGTTACCTGTTGTGTTCACATCTCACGTGTGCATATGTGCTTTTCATGTTGTTCCTGTGCATGTCTGATTTAAGTCCTGCCCCTCCAGCTTCCCTCATGTTGAGGTGGATTGGTGTCTTAGCGTGTGAATGTGTAGCCTAGTGATGCACTGCCCCCCTGCAAGAGCACATCCTGCCTCGTCTTGTGTTGACTGGGACAGGCTCCAGATACCGTGACTTACATTAAAGTGGTTTGAAAATGAATGAATGAATGAACTTAAACGGGTAACAGACTAGCTTGCTGGGTGCTTACACTCACCTCTGTATATGTATGGTGGTTGTGGCTGCTGCTTTTGGCCATGTGGCAATAATTAAATAATGTGCACACGTTTGTTCCTTTATATGTACACTTCTGTTTGCATAAACATCTTTGCCTTGGAATTGCAGTGGGCTGCAGGACCTAAAAGTGACCTGTTCATCCATTTACTCTGAGCACAGCAGAGGTCTCACCAAAAACCAGCAGGACTACAGGTATTGAGGCGTGGCCTACTTGCTTTCATCTGAGTACCTTCCTACCAGACTAAGCTCCATGGGACCTTCTCTCTGCAACCTCTTTAATGCTCTCTTGACTACTGCAGTCAATCTTAATTACTACGTTAATTAATTTCAAAATGAAAATTGAAATGCTGCTGTAGCTGTTGGTGTTGCATGCCCAAAAGATGCGAGATTCTGGCATAAGGCATCTGTGTTTATGTTTTATGTGATAGATTATTAAATGGAGAATGGTCTTCATTAAAATGGACAGGTGTTTCTAAATGGGGAAGATCTACAGTTTTTTGTTAGTCCGTGTTTTACGGAACACCTCACAGTTTTATTTATTTTTTGCAGGAGGCTGTTTTTTGGAATAAATGAAATTATGGTGAAAGTGCCTTCTGTTTTCAAGCTGCTAATTAAAGAGGTATGTTAGAGCCAGTGTTATGTGGTATTGTGTGTACATTCATAACCATTCTTAGATGTGGTTGGCATCATGTTCAGAAGCACACACTATCTTTTCTTACCAGCAGCATGAGTGATGTTACTATGTTGTTACTATGTTGTTTGGCTATTCTCATTATAAGTCCGTGATCATCAGTGACTAATAGTGTAAGGTTGCAGAGATGCATTTCGCATCTTTATCATAATGGTAACTGAAGCAGTGTAGGGCAGGGGTCTGAAACCTTTACTATCAAAAGAGCTAGTTTTGGTCCCTCTCCTGCTACAAGGAAGTTATTGCAAAATAAGTTATTACTGCTCCAAAGCCACATGTTGCTGACCCGTTGTTTAGGGAATAAAGGCAGCTGGTACTTTGCGCTGTTTTGCAGGAGGAAACCTTGTTCTGCTACGATTGGTGAATGTAACTAAATAAATAAATAAGAATAAAATCCCAAATGCTGTCATTGTTTGATGACGCATCCTTCTTGCCCTCGGTCTCTTGCAGGTTCTGAACCCTTTCTACATCTTCCAGCTGTTCAGTGTTATTCTGTGGAGCACTGATGAATATTACTATTATGCTTCGGCTATCGTCTTCATGTCACTTGTATCAATAGCTACCTCTCTGTACACTGTCAGAAAGGTAAGTGGGAGGGGCTGGCCTGAGGATGAGTTAACACTCATGTATTGCTAGGTGTCTTTTATGTTAATCTCACCCGCTTGTTTTTTTTGCCTCTTCCATCTCCAGCAATACATCATGCTCCACGACATGGTGGCGGCACACAGTATTGTTCGAGTGTCCGTCTGCAGGGCTGATGACGGTGTGTAACTTTGTCTGAAGTTCTAACATGTCCATGCATATGCCAGCATCTGAATCTTGAAAGTAGATGCACACTTCATAACATTTCTGACAACGCTCAGATGTGACCCTAAAGCGTTTGCAGTTTGTGTTTGGATAGCGCAGTGTGCACGTTTCTGTCAGTGGACGACCCTGGTCTGATTGATTGTGGAATGGTGCATAAGTCGAGGAAGATTCAGATTTATTGTAGATTATGATTAGCTAGTTGAATGTCCTGTGCTGGAACATTTTGAGTCTTTATTACGATTCTTACCCACAGAAATCGAAGAGGCCATGTCCACTGAGCTTGTTCCTGGTGATGTCATGGTCATTCCCACCAATGGCACCATAATGCCTTGTGACGCCGTTCTGATCAGCGGCACCTGCATCGTCAATGAGAGCATGCTCACAGGTGATTTGACTTGGGCAGCCCAGGCTTTTTCTAATGAAGCCTTTATAAGAATGGGTGGATACTTGTGATTAGATTAGTTTTTTGGATAGCAGATTAGCCAAAGCAGTATTTTGGAAAAGTCAAAAATTATCAAAAATGTGAAACATGTCCACAGAAAACTTTGGTCATGAAAGACAGTGAATCCATAGTTCTGAGCATGCCAATGGAATAGCATTCCTCCCCACCCACGTCTGTTCTCACTGAACCCTCCCTTTTCAACACATTCCAAAGGCGAGAGTGTTCCAGTCACCAAGACGAACCTCCCCAATCCCGGGGAGGGAGCAGACGGGCTGGCCGTGGGTGACAGCCATTACAACACAGAGGAACACAAGAGGCACACGCTGTTCTGTGGGACAACTGTCATCCAGACGCGCTTCTACTCTGGAGAGCTGGTCAAGGCTGTGGTGGTCAGGACAGGTAGCACACTTGTGGTTGCCATTGTCAGTGCTCACTATTAAAATAAACTACAGAGTTTTAGTTAAGCTTTTTTGTCTCTGGTTATTATTTTCCCATTACAAACATAATGAACCTAATACAATGAGTGAGAGGTAGTGGGATTTCCACCTACCAGACGAATGCAGCTCGAAACAGTTGTGCATGAAAGCGAATGTTTCAAAGCATTATTTTTGGCATGGTGCCCTTTAAAGAGGTGTTGTTTTTATTAGCTCATCTTTGTAAATTGGCAACATGTGCTTTAGTTATCAAATATAAAGGAGGAAGAAGCATTAAGATGTCAAATAAGTTATAAAGCTTATTTGTAGAATATACTGGTAGTTGTGGGCCCTCTCCTACAGTAGGACCTTTCTACTGTGACAGCAGCAAAGCTTTTCTGTGAATGGCACAACTGAGACTTTCCAGGTGTTCAGGAAATGTTTTACAGTTTTCATTTGTGGAGGGATGTCTCCAGGTTAACAGACTTCAGATTATTGAGGGAACTTGTGGTAATTGCCTCATAAGGTGTGTGAATAATCAACTTGAAACCTTTACTGAACCAGTAAATGCACTGAAATAAATCACAAGTAGAACAGCTTATAAGAAAAGAGAAGGGTCAACTAGGACATCTCACGTCTGACTTCATAATTAAATAACTGCATTTTAAGCACTTCTGGTACACTGAGCTGGGTTGTATTGGGTTCACGGAGTCTTGTGGTCATCTTTTGTAATTTTTTGAAGCTTTCTATGATTCTGTCATTTCAGTATATTGATTCCTTCCATTTGTTACAAGTATTCAGTTTATTGAAATCATGTGACTTCTTTCCTGTACATAATAAAACATTCTGAGCACACCAGTTGAACTAGTGTTTGGTCTTTCCAGCTGGGTGGTGGTTGCATCTTTTTGTCTGTTTAATGACTGGTAAACCCTCCCTGCCTCCCCAATACTTCAGGCTTCAGTACTGCTAAGGGTCAGTTGGTGCGCTCTATCCTCTATCCCAAACCCACCGATTTCAAGTTGTACCGAGACGCCTACCTCTTCCTGTTGTGCCTGGTGGGCGTGGCAGCTGTCGGCTTTCTTTACTCCATCATTCTCAGCATCATGAACCAGGTGCTTGACCTTTTATGTGTGAAATATCTATGAGGAAAGCAGGAACAACCCAAGGGCTTGGAGTTAGACCATTCCGTTGTCTGTTACAGGTGCCTGCCAAAACCATTATTGTGGAGTCGTTGGACATCATCACCATCACTGTGCCCCCAGCCTTGCCCGCCGCCCTGACAGCAGGCATTGTCTACGCCCAGCGCCGTCTCAAGCGCATCGGGATCTTCTGCATCAGTCCTCAGAGGATCAACATCTGTGGCCAGATCAACCTGGTCTGCTTTGACAAGGTGGACATTCTGCAGTGCCCATGAGAATCAGACACAAAGTTCCTGAGAATCCCCACAGCTGTTTTTGGCAGTTTGCCCTTCATTTGTTATTTTAGCTGGTTCAAAAGCAAGCCGCTTGTTTGAGAACTTGCAGCGCATTTGTGTGTTTGAATAGCATGTGTGTGTAGACATCTGGGTAAAAGAAGTAGCATCGAAGCACTGTGTCTAAGTAAGGTATTTACTGACTTCTTTCATAAGATTTTTGGTATAATAAATGGCTGCAACGTTGTGCTGTTTAACTCCCTAAGAAATATAGTGTCCTTTAAGCACTAACAACAAACAGCAAACAAAGGTTTTTCATTTGTGTGTTGAAATGTGGCTTTCAGACTGGCACGCTGACTGAGGACGGGTTGGACCTTTCGAGGATTCAGAGAGCAGAAAATGGAAGGTGCGTAAGGTTAAATTGGGCAGCTTAGGCAATGGCATGTGGCCACACCTGTAAGAGACACTGGTTTCAGTTACAGAGCCTAACTGTGTAACCCTTGCAGCTTCAAGGCCTCAGAAGAGAATGTCTGCCATGAGTCACTTGTGAAGTCCCAGTTTGTGGCCTGTATGGCCACATGCCACTCTCTCACCAAGATCGAAGGGAAGCTGTCTGGAGACCCTCTAGACCTCAAGATGTTTGACGCCACAGGCTGGGTGGGTGTAGTAATGTAACTCCCACACACTTAATTACAACAATGAATAATGAGCCATGCATGAAGATGTTCTACAGTCTCTCTTCCTCATCTGCACGTTTAAGGCCTGCTGAATTGAACTAGAGTGCCCTTTTTCTACATGTCCCTACTTTGTATTGCATTCTATAGTACCTTCTACATTTGCCTTTAGTTTGTGTTTTATACCAATGGTTGATAATGTCAATGTTCATTTTATTTATGTAGCACATTTAAATACAACATCGTTGTCCAAAGTGGTGTACAGTAAAAAATAAATACAGTAGTTGTCTTTTTTAAATGTTAATTTGGAAAATGGGGCTGCACAGAGGGTAGCTCTGTTCCCTCACACCTCCAGGGTAGTGGGTTCGAATCTGACTCTTGGTGCTGTGTGTGGAATTTGCATATCCTCCAAGTGTGCACATGGGTTTCAGGTGAATCTAAATTACTCTTGGCACAGGAGTATGTGTGCGCATGTGCCCCCCTTCGCTGTAATGGGCTGGTGCCCTGTCCAGGGTGTACCCTGCCCGGGATAGGCTCCAGACCACCTGAGACATTGTACAGGATAGTTTGGTGATGGATGGGTAATTTGGAAAGAACTAGTGCTCTGGAGGAAATATACATGTTGTGCAGCTCTGAGCCCTCGTGTTTGAATGTTACATGCAGATTTTAGAAGAGGCCACAGAGGAGGAGACATCCCTCCACAACCGCATCATGCCCACGGTGGTGCGGCCACCCAAACAGCTGCTGCGGGAGCCAGTGGCATCGCTTGAGCAGGACGTGGTATGTTAATGTGCCTGCCCCTGTCAGGGTCCGGTCTGCACAAAGCTGGCCGTATGATAATGCTGACGTGTGTGTGTGTGTGTGTGTGTGTGTGTTCAATGCTCTTGCTTTGGTACGGCACATTTTCTTGGTCCAGGGGTTCTTAACCTGAGATCCATGTTTCCCCCCATACATCTCAGATGTCCCTGAAATTTGGTGAAGAAATATATTGTGCTATTATTTCCACTGATCATCAGCCAAAATGTAACTTTTAGTTTTATGCGTTTTAAAATGTTAATCTCAGTAGGGGTCTGTAGGTTTCACCAGACTGTCAAAGGGGACCACGGCACACATAAGGTTAAGGGCCCCTGCCTTAGTGTCAGTTGTTTGCACTGTGGCTTTGTGTTATGTGCTCTGTGCTTGCTCTAAGCTAATATCAACTTTTTTTTTTTTTTTTTTTTCCCCTTCCCTTCTCTCCAGGAACTGCACGAGCTGTCGGTGAGTGATGTCAGCTCTTCTGATGAGAAGCTGAATCGATGAAATGTGGGAGCTCTGGTTTAACTTGTGCACGGTGCTGTCTGCAGTCGTCCTATGAAATCGGAATCGTGCGGCAGTTCCCGTTCTCATCGGCAATGCAGAGGATGAGTGTGGTTGCCAGACGCCTGGGGGAGAAGCGTATGGACGCCTATGTTAAGGGGGCTCCTGAGGTGATAGCCAGCCTTTGCAAAGAAGAAACAGGTTTGATGTCTCACCCTTTTCAACCCCCTGCCCCCCAACTGGTCTCTGTGCAAATTCTGGGTCCAGTTAAGCAGTCTTCTGTGCTGTAGCAGAATGACTTTCCTGTTACTATAATTTTTTCTTTTCTGAGTCATCGTTATCATGACTATCATGGTAATTTTGTGTAATTACTTGTAAGGCCAGTCTACTCTCTGGAGAGCATGATTTTTGCAAGCATAACGTAATATTCTTGTGAACTGTAATCCAGTTTGAATGATTTCCAGATGGTGGCTTTACATTTTCTTTTTTTTTAACTTTATGGTTTTTGTTTTTTTTGGCCTTCTCTAATGTTTTGTGTGTTATTCAGCCACTTTTGGTTCCTTTCTAGTCATCTTCACACTTTTTCTGGGTTTTTTCTGTGGCACTCAATGCTCGCACCACATTTTCTGCTTGAAAGCATGTAATGTAATGGCTCCCATGTTCTGTATTAACTTTATAGAGTTTTGGATCTGGGCAGCTTGAAATAGTTCTGCATGGTCATGCTTGTGGAAATGCACCATAAAAATGCTTTGTTCATTCCTGCTTTTCCTTGCAGTCCCAAATGACTTCTCTGAGGTTTTGGAGACCTACACGAAGCAGGGCTTCAGGGTCATTGCCCTGGCCCGTCGAAGAATGGAGTCCAAGCTGACCTGGCACAAAGTGCAGAATATTAACAGGTAGTGCTCACTCTTTGCACGTGTTGAAGGTGTGCTAGGCTACATAAGCACTCTGTTTTTTAAATGCTTGCTTAAGTTGTTACTTAGTGTTCCATATCACTTTGGAACAGAATTGGTCTCAATTATGTGAAAGCGTTTAACATGTTTGCTGTCACCAAACATGATGAGACAAACTCCATAGTCCTCTGAAACAGATTAACTTCCATCTTCACCCTCAGGTGTTGTTATACAAATATCCTCAGACCAAATGATGTTTCTGTGCAATCAAAGTTATCACCCTTTTAAAAAAACCTTCATACACACTGTAGTAGTCTTTGTGTATGCTTCTCAACGTGGTTGTTTTACCTCTAAAAGCAACCTGAATTGTTGAAGCTCATATTGTAGATGGAATAGACTTGTGAAAATATTGGCAAACTTTTTTTCACCTTTGTCCTTCAGGGATCTCATTGAGACCAACATGGATTTTCTGGGCCTGGTCATATTGCAGAACAAACTGAAGGCCGAGACCCCGGGGGTGTTGCAGGACCTGCGACGAGCCAACATCCGCACGCTCATGGTCACAGGTGAGGCAAGGGGATGGTGAAGGTCTCCAAGTGACCTCCAAATACTGCTGAAAGGCATTAAAGGGTGAAATCCATTTACCTTTAGGTTTCAGTCAGCTCAGGGTTGTTATTGTTTTGCCAGGTTATTACAAATTTAGCTGAAGTGTGTATCCCATAGTGTCTTTAGCCGTTTGTACAGCTTCCAGAACTTGTGTACTGTGTTCTCCTTCCAGGTGACAACATGCTGACAGCCATATCTGTAGCTCGTGACTGTGGGATGATCCTACCGCAGTGTCGGGTCATCATTGCTGAAGCGCTTCCTCCCAGAGATGGCCAGGCAGCTAAGATCAACTGGCGTTATGCTGATGACCCTGTCAAAAACTCCTGCAAAGGTGTTAGTCCCGAGGTGAGGGATTTTGTAGCTCTCCGCTTGTGAGTCTTACAAAGACTTTCAACACATGGTGTGCTCTGACTGCTTATGAACAATTAATTTGCCGGTTTTCACAGCTGACTCATTTCAGTCTGACAGAAAACATTACTCTCGTTACCACAGGGCCAAAATTGATTTAATTGTTTCTGTGCCTCTTCCATCCGCCCTGACCTATCTCCTCGCAGGAGGTAGGAATCAGCATGGATGAGGAGGAGTCCACGCCTTCGGAGCAGTATCACTTTGCTATGAGCGGGAAGTCATTTTCCGTCATCATGGACCATTTCCAGGATCTCATGCAGAAGGTGAGAGCCCCTCACCTTCAGGATTACAGCTCAGGATTACATTTGATGGAATGCGATGATTGATGTGCTCTTCTGCCCTCTTGGTAGTTGGCCCTTCATGGCACCGTGTTTGCCAGAATGGCCCCGGACCAGAAGACTCAGTTGGTGGAGGTTTTGCAGAGTGTGGAGTAAGTGCGTCTTTTTCTCTTGTATATCTATGAACATTCGCTTTTGGTCGTCGCCCGCTCACACTGTAAAACACACACTGTGGGAACACTGCTGTAGATGATGGCCGCTGTTTTCCCTCCCTACTTTTATTTTTAGTTATTTTGTGGGAATGTGTGGAGATGGAGCAAATGACTGTGGTGTAAGTATTACTTTATTTTAAAATTATGCGTGATTATCCATCTGACTAATATTGCCACGATAACATTTTTGTTTAGTCAAATGCTGTCATGTGTCTTAAAGTCTCTATGATTGTGTACAGAGTTTGGCAAGTTACCAGCGTAACGCGACTCATTCCATCACCAGCATGTTGCTGTAGTGACATCAGTGCTTTTACCTATGGAGTCACTTTACTCTCCCCAACCCATGTTCTCCTTTCTCCTCTAGGCCCTGAAGAGAGCTCACAGTGGCATCTCACTCTCAGAGCTGGAGGCATCCGTCGCCTCCCCCTTCACCTCCAGGACACCAAACATCTCTTGTGTGCCCAACCTCATCCGGTAACTTTACCCAGCAGGAGTGACAGCCCTGGAAGGGGGCTTTGTGGATGTGCTTTTAGTTATTCCACCTTGTTTGTAGTGAACACTTCTAGCACTCAGGGATAAAGGTGAAACAGGCTAAATATCCTGAGGATGCACCACGTGCAGTGCTTACAGTACAGACTATTCCCCAGTTACGGCAGTTCTGGCTTATGCCAGTCTGCACATACAACAAAAAATTTACAAGAGCAACAAAAGAAATTGGGTACAAATTTATGTCTAGGAGCTGTATGCCTGGCAGCGCTGTGCTGTCGAGTTCATGCCGAGCACTGTACAACAGTGGCAGTAGAGGTAAAATGACCAAGGAAGCCAAGCAAAAGTGATGGCATAAGGTAAACCATAGACAAAAAAAGATTATACAGAAATCAATTCCGTTTATACACAAATCAATTCCGTATCAGTCAAATGTCCCTCGTCAACCTCTCATTGGTTCAGAATGCTGCAGCTTATTTTTTAACTAATAGTCCAAGATGTGAGTATATTACTCCTATTCTGCATTCCTTACATTGGCTCCCTGTTCGCTTCAGGGTTGACTTTAATCTTTTATTTACCTTTAAGTCAATTCATGGCATGGCACCAGTTTTACCTCTCTGAGCTTTTACATCTTCACATACAGAACAGATCCCTGGGTCTTATGAACAGAATCTGTTATCTGTCCTCAGGACTAGACGTAAGCTTTGGGGTGACCTCTCCTTTTCGGTTGCCGCACCTAAACTATGCAACTCATTACCTCCTGAAGTTCGTGCCATCTTAGACCTTGCTTTGTTTAAAGTGAAACTTGAGACTTATTTACCCTAGCTTTCAGCACACAATAGAGGACTGTCACACCTATCATTAGAATTGTTGTGCCTTACGTTATTTATTTCACTAGTTACTCTGTGTAAAGCGTTTCGGTCAACTTTTTGATTGTTTTAGGTTGTTTGCTATATAAATAAATGACTTGACTTTGACTTGACCGTTTCCAACAAACGCTGTTTCTTACATATGACCAGGTGGTCAGAACATAACCCCTTTTGTAAGTATGTGACAGTAGTCTATATGTTTATTAGTTAATGCTATTATTTAAATAATTATATTTTTAACATTGTGTAGTCTATGAAAATTTGACAGTGAATAACTGAGCACAGAAGAGCAGCTATGCCCTTGGGATGTGAAGTTAAAACCCTCTGTTAATGAGTCTGATTCCTTAACTGCCATACGGAGTGTTTGCACTTGTGTGTGCCAAGATAAAACATTTTTGCATAGCGTCCTAGTGGACACGCAGGCCGTATGGTGGTGTCCGTGGTAGCGCTGTGCGTCACCGTGACGTTTCTCCACAGGGAAGGTCGGGCTGCTCTCATTACCTCGTTCTGCGTGTTCAAGTTCATGGCACTTTACAGCATCATCCAGTACATCAGCGTCACTCTTCTTTACTCGGTGAGTTAGCTGTGCTTGGCTCTGCACTGTACCATCACCCCCCAGGCAGTTGCCCACCTGTGTTTCTGTGCCCTTAAGTTTGTTGGTGCAACAGTGTTAACTCTGATTTTGCTGGTATTTAAGATCCTGAGCAACCTTGGAGACTTCCAGTTCCTTTTCATTGATATGGCGATCATTCTTCTCATTGTCTTCACAAGTGAGTATTTGACGACCCAGGTGGGCAGTATTAATATATAGATTGATTTTTAGATCTGTGAATTGTGCCTTGCATAATGTGCTGTCTGCTGTTGACAACCATCTCTGGATGAGGCTTGTGTTACTAATGGTCTGGAGTGCTTCATCTGTGTTATCAGCAAACCATGTCATGCACTGTTGAAACAGTTAGTTTGGATCTGTGTTTATATTCAGGCAATTGCAATGCTTTGCTAATTGCTCATGCACTTCATGTTGGGGAACCCCAGTTCCCAGTTTTGTCCACAGAGCCTATTGTGTTGAACCATGGCTTCTTATTCTGCATAACAGTGAGTCTGAACCCGGCCTGGAAGGAGCTGGTGGCACGCCGGCCCCCCTCTGGACTAATTTCAGGACCCCTCCTCTTCTCTGTGCTCAGCCAGATCCTCGTCTGCTTGGGCTTCCAGGCTTTGGCCTTTTTCTGGGTCAAGCAGCAGACCTGGTATAACCCATGGACGCCTGATGAGGAGTGAGTACGGCTGACAATCCTAGCTTGATGCTGCTACGTTTTGTCATTGTTTTACCCCCTTAAGAATTAGTTCTTGTAGTTTAATTAAATTGTTTTATTGTATAGAATTGTATATAATTGTGTACAGAAATTTGATGTGACAGCAATAAGAATGATTGATGCATGGAGTGACACAGATCGACACAGTTAGAAGTGAGATGGTCTGAAGTACAACAGTAGTAGGAGAGATATCAAAGAAAGTGCAGGAAAGTAGTCCGGGAATGTGATTAGGAAAGACGATTAACGCGTCGGCAAAAAAGAGATGCTTCGGAAGTACAAGGACAGATGGAAAGGGTAAGGCTGGTGCTGAGGTGTACAGAGAGAGAAAAGGAGGATGAGCCTGAGGGGGAGTTGGTGTATAACCAGGCACTATGGAGAAGGTTAGTCAGACACTTTGACCCCACACAGAAGTGGCAAAAGATGTAGGTGAAGATGACAGTTTTATTATGAATTAGATTTCTTGTTTCTTCAATTATATTTCTAAACAACTCAAGTTTATAAATGGAGCCAGTTGCACTTTGACATACTGGTGTTTCACCACTCCCTGAGATTAAAAAAACTGCTAAGTGTTGAAAAGAATTGTGGGGGAGATGTTCTTCACCATTATTTTCTACAGATGTGTTTGCTGACATACACACGTAGCATAAAGACAGTTATTTTGAAGTGTGTATTTGACATCTTTGTGTCTTTGGCTGTCCTTTGTTCTACAGCGCCTGCAACACACCCACAAATCTCGAAAATGTGTCTGCCGAGCATAACGAAACGGAGCTTGATGAACACAACATCATGAACTATGAGAACACCACTCTGTTCTACGTCTCCTCCTTCCAGTATCTCATTGTAGCCATCGTATTCTCCAAAGGAAAGCCTTTTCGGCAGCCGAGCTACAAAAACTGTAGGTGTTGTGCTTTTCACTTTGATTCTGTTGTGTCTTAGAATCCTACACTGACATATCTTTAGATGCGGGATGGAAAATTTTGGCAGACGACCAAATATTTTGTTAATGAATCTGTTGTGAGTAAGACGTACTCTTTCGGACGGCGCTTTTGATTGGGTCTGACTCAGTGTTTTAATGGCTGCGTAGAGCAGGCGACCTTGGTGCCCTTCCAAAATGCTCTGTGGCATATGCGTAATAAGCAACCTTGTGTTTGTGTCTGCAGGGCCGTTCGTGCTATCCGCTGTAGTCCTGTACTTCTTCCTGTTCTTTATCCTGCTTCATCCGGTGCCTGCCATTGATGAGTTTTTAGAGGTGAGTATAATATATTTTTGTGTGCGCGTGTTTGAAATTTTAAGAGAGACTTTGAACACTGTACCTTCAGCTAGAACGGTAGACCAGAAAAAGGAGTTATTGAGCATAACTGGTGTTTCAGCTTGATGAGAGGCTTTGTCTTTCTTCTAGATTGTATGTGTTCCATTTGAGTGGCGAGCGACCATGGTCGTTATCATCGTGGTGAATGCAGCTGTATCTGTCTTCATGGAGGTATGCCACCACGCAGTACCGTCCTTACTCTGTGATGTGATTATAGTGTTTTCTTTAAAGAGCAGAAGGCCTTCATGAAGTCCTGTTATGCAGTCTGAACATTCCGGTGGCATGTAAAAGCACAGGTTTTAAGGATAATGCCACACAGTCTATGTAGACATACTCAGTAGACACAGTCATGGTCCAACGTAGCAATTGCGGTCTTTCTGTAGGACAAAGGAAATGTTCGGCTGTGCACGTGATTGGTGTTTGGAATCAATTCCTGTCGCTTCTTTTCTTCACTTGGACAATGAGCAAAATGCAAGCATTGTGAATGCAGACACCTATTTAACACCTTACCTGGCAGCCTGGTTGTAGCGCCTGGTTTTGGATGAAGAAAGCATGTTTGTGTGTGTGTGTGTGTGTGTGTGTGTGTAAGTGTAAGGAGTTTCCTTGTGCTTATATAGTGTGTTTGTTCTCAATAGAATGTTACTCTGCCCTAGTCCACCCAGCGCTGCGGCAAAATGTTCCACAACGGCTGCTGTAATACCTCTGCACTCTGTTCACACGCTCTGCTTTATGGGGGTCACGGTTTCTTGAACCTTACTTGAACCTTGAGCTTTTGACACACGTGAGTGCTAAGGGAGAGGAAATGCTGTGACACACGTGTGACTGCGTACCGTGAAACTACGATGCGGGAATGACCAGACAGTTATTGTTGATTGACAGGTACCTGCCTGGCTTGGCTGCATGGTGGTCAGAGCTTCTGTACCCTACTCCTTATAGAGGCCCTACATTTAATCGACTAAGCCAATAAGAGCTTCTGTTAGTGTCTGACTGAGCACGGTGGGCTTTGTATATCTTCCATAGAGCAGTTTTAATCATGAGTAGGGTGAGACAGCCAGGGTGAATCATTTTACCAATGTTGGCACATTCATTGCAAGGTAATAAAAAATCTATAAAGATTTTTGTAGCCCTTAACCCCACAGACCTGTACACCACTAATATAAAACTAATGCACAGCAAAATCATGTTTTGCCTCAATACAAATGACAAAGGGTGCATTTGAGAAAACAGATGATCAGTAGCTCTTTCACTTTTCTCCTGCCCAATGCAATATTCCATAGACTCTCGTCCTTGACATCGTCTTATGGAAGCTTGTGTTCAGCCGAGACAAACAGGGCGGCTATGGCGTGACCCCAGCCGCACAGACACCTCAGGTTGGCAATCTCACACTTTATTCACTCTAGCTTTCACTTCCGAGTGTGCGTCTCCACCTCTCCCTCCTCTTCCTCTGTCCGCTCTGTAATGTCTCGCATTGCATGTGCAACAGTGATTGCTGTAATCTGCCCCTGCCGGGCTCGTGTGGGTGTGGGTTACTGTGGGACTTTGGCTACCTCTAACAGCTCTACTGCCTCCACGGCAGTCGCTCGTAGGCACTGCTGCATGCACCACAATGCGTTTACCTCTAACTGTGAGCAGAGCGGAACGAGCGTCCTCAGGTATGTACTCATAGCGTTGCACAGGTTTGTCAAAGGAGCTTGCATGACGACTGACCTGGATTTGTACGAGGTGCCAAGTAAGTGAATTATATAGCCAGGGGCGCTGTAGTGTGGTGGAAGCCTCCAAAGGCCCAGGACTCACAAGAGCTCTCAAAACACGACATGTTAATTAACGTAATGTCTAACATAATATCCAAACTCTGTAGCAACAGCCCTATGTACAGCACAGGGCCTCTCAGTCCTCCTATTCCAGGCCACAGAGTGGGCTGGCTTTAGGTGCTTTTTTTTTTTTTTCCCCTCCAGTATTTTACAGTTTACAGTTGTTGGGAACTAATTACAAAAAAAGTTATTTTCATCAAGCTGCTGAAATGTAATGCAACTGTTGTCTGAAAGTATAGTACAGGCAAGGTCATTTAGTTTAGTTTTTTTTTTTTGCTAGACACAAAAGGCATCAGAGTTTGAGACAAAAGATGAATCCTACATAAAGTTTAGCAAAACTGCAGGTTAAAAAAATTACTGTCGGTTCAAGAAATCAAAAATAGCACTGGACAATGTTCCTGTTCAGTTTGTACTAGGAATTGACCGTAAATCACAAGGTACGACTGTGAGAGATTTAAACACTAGTAGTTGACAGATGAAATGATATTTGCTGTGTCTATACAGTAAGACTGTATGTAATATTTAAAAATATTCACATTAATTGTTCTGAAAGACATCAGCTTCAGTTGCATGAAAACAAAATTTCTTAAGACTGTCTAAAAGGTATATTTTAAAAGATGTCTAATTTTATAATGATTACTGGTTTGGAACATTGGAAGTAAAACAAAATTTTGGGGATCATAGCAGGAAAAAAAAAAAAAGGTTTAGATTATTGTGGAAAATGCAGGAGTGAACAAGTGGGAAGTTTATGACCCCCCCCCCCCTTCCACACCTGGTAATTACTGTTTGTTCTTGTGTTCTGTTGACAGTCGGGCATTGACCACTGTGGTGCCAGATTCCTCTCCTGGCTGTGCTGTCGGAGACCAAAAACTCCGAAGGCGCGTTACATGCACCTGGCTCAGGAGCTCAGGGTGGACCCTGAATGGCCACCCAAACCCAAAACCACCACAGAGGCAAAGGCACCCCCTAGTCCCGGCACCCGCTCATCCCACATTAGCTCCTTCTCTTAGCATGGTCCCTGACTGTGGAACAGAGGTGACCAAAACCACAAACTGCTCTCATGGGGAAAAAAAAAAAAAAAATCAACTGTAGATATAATATGGGCAGCATGTTTCACATAAAATGAAAGTGGTGACTTAAAGAAGAGTGTTCTCCTTGTGCAGTTTTTTTTTTTTTTTTTTTTTGCTTGTTTGTAGGGATGTAACGATACATCGTGCCCCAGATACATCATGTAACATTTTAATATAAAGAATATTACCAGCATATACTGCGACAAATCAGTATTTTAAGTTCTCATATTTTTGAATGAATGGTTTTTTTTCTTTTCAGTGTCACCTTTGTCCTCATAATCCACCAAAAAAAAAAAAAAAAAAAAAAAAAGGAAAAAAAACTACATTAGCCAAACGCGTGACTTACCAGGGCTGCACACTGACAACTTTGTACAGTAATTTTGATTAGTCCTTATCTTTATTTTTTTCTTTGCTCTGTTAAATTTCTATTGAGGATAACTGTTTTTGAATAATTTGGAAATAATTTTTTATGAAAAAATGCATTACTGAATTTGCACGCTTATTACTTGCACAGCTTTCCCGGCCCGTTTACAGTCTGGTATGTGTCAGACACGGCCCGGTACCAGTCCACAGACTAAGTTTGTGAAACTGTGGCTTACACACTGCTAACGCTAGCAATATGATGCAGCATTTACGGTGCAACTACAATGAAAAGATCTGGCTCCTGCCTGTAAAAAAAATAATAAATAAATAGCCAAAATTTTTTTATTTATTTATCGTGAGAAAATCAAATGGTGAACCTAGTATTGTGAATCGAACTGTATCATGAGCTGAGTGCATCGTTACATCCCCATTTGTTTTTCATTTAGAAATTACACCTGCTCTGTGGCAGGGTTGGGGAATTGCAGTCCTGAGGGGCCGCAGTATTTCCTTTTGTTTTACTGATGTTTAGCTCGAGGTGACTGAGTCCACCACAGTTAACCAAGCTGTCCACCACTTCCTGGTCTCTCTGCCCTGTAAAAGATCAAAAGCATACTACAACTGTAAAAAAAAAAAAAAAAATGAATAAAGAATGTTGAGAATCTCTAGATTGACACAGTAATTATACAAAAAGTGAGGAACGTTTAATTGAGATTAAGGTACCATTTTAAAGCAGAAATTTGCTGAAAGAAAACCTGCACCCACTGAGGCCCTCCAGCGCTGTGGTTTCCCACCCTGCTATATGATCAGAAACTTTTCAATTTCACAGGAATTGTTGGTCTGTAGCCTTTTGGATAATCAATTCCACGTTGGAACAAATCCTGTATACGTTTAAAAATTTTTTTTTTCTTTTTTTCCACAATAGAATCACTCATTGGGCACACTCTATATGTTATAAATGAAATGACAGATACTGTGCTGAGATGCACAGAGCCACCACACTAATGGGAGTAATGAAACAGATCAGTTCATGAACATGAAGCCATGTCAAACTGGTGGATGTCATACCAGTTCCTTTCAGCTCTTGGTTATTGAAAGTAAAATCTTATCTCTTCCTGTGGAAGAACATTTTGGGGTTTGAATCAAGAAAGGCCAGGAATGGTCAAATTCCATTTTGGGTTTGACATGTTAAAATGAGGCTTGCTGTTGTAGACTGTGAGAGGGGTTTTTTTAAATTTTTTTTTTTATTTTAAAGATGTAAATGTGCACGCCACTACCCCAGTGCACTGCTTTCTAAGCAATCCAAGGGCTATGTCCACTGGGACGCCATGACCATGTACCAGCACAGCGCATTCACAGCTCAGGCTTCTGCATGTCGTGTCTTATACCTTGTCGTCCACTTCATCCAACTCTCCCCCCAGAGTCTGCTGTCTCTCATGTTTCTGCAGTGTGATCTTGACTGAATTTAAAAACGTGATGCAATCAAAACATTCATGTAACATGCAAAGCCACCTTTGATCTTTGTGTCAGTTTTTGGCCTTTGGGAGCAAATTTTAGCTGATTGTTAAATGCAGTTTGTGCTTTTAAATGAGCTGAAATGACCACTGCAGGAATAGTTGGGTAATGCATACATGCAGTAAACATAAAATGTAAAATGCTGTATCTGAAGGTTTCTTTTGACTTCATAATGTTTTAAATTAGTGGGGAAAAACACTTGGTCAACAGCAGTAAATCACGCTTGGACTAAAACTAGTGTTACGTGTAACTTATTTTAAAAGGCATAAGTGATATATGAATCCTTTACTAGTCGCATAATGGGGAAATTCATTCTCTGCATTTAACCAATCTCTTGGGGGGGAGTAGTGTGCAGCCACACATGGCACCTGGGGAGCTAGTGTTCAAGTGTGTTGTGTGAGGACACACCTGGTACCTGGGCTGGGATTTGAACTGGGCAATTTTTGTATCCCAGCCTGCTGTCCTACCCATTGAGCCACCAGGCCAATGATTATAATAATGACTAACAAATGCACTAAACCTGTGTGCATCTTATTATGGAAAACATCTTATTGGATATCCTAAACAGTTTTTGAGATGTAAAAAGCTCAGTATTACGCAATCTACTGATTTACTCACTGCAATTTATATTTCAATTGCGATATATTGTGAGCATTATTATCCAGTTACTTGGCTAAATCTACAGAAAAAAAGGAAACGCCAAATTACGTTAAAATTGTCTTTATTTTTTGGTGCGTTCCTGAATGTGTCAAATATTAATGTAACAAAAATGGTTTGTCCAGATGAGCAGAGCAATGGGATTGACGAGGATTACTGAAGTTTTAGTGCTTTCATGAAAGGTTGGTCGTAAGTGTTGTGGGGCAGTTCAACAGTCATTGGGGGCAAATGTGCACCAGAACTAAACTCCGTTATGCTGCTGCTCCTCGGTTTAGTGACCACCTTAGTTGTCACTGAGTAAAGCAATAACAGTAGATGGGAGTTCTTGTGTGATTAAATGTGCTTTTTCTTAATCATGTTGGTGTAAGATATAAGCAATGTTTTTGTGCAAGAAAACGGTAAAGCAACTCTTGCTATTTTGTCTGCTTTTAATAATGGTGTTTCAACATATCACTTCTGTGTAATTATTAGGCAACTATCTACTTTTTTTCTCTTGCAATAGCAAAACCTCTCCAGCATGGTTTGCCATCTGTTCATATTTGCATTTAATTTTTAATGATTTGTTTTATTATGAAACTGCAGTTATTCACATAAAGACATTGAGTTTTGTTTTTTTTCCCACTTCAGTGTAGGGCTTAAATAGAATCCTTACAAATGCATCTCAAATGTAGGTTTAATGTATAAAAAAAAAAAAAGTTCTACAGTATTTTACAATCTTATCTGTGAAATCTGGGCAAAAGCAACTTTTAATACAGTAAATTGTTGTCATGGTACAGGAAGACAATTTTGGCATCTCCCATGTGAATGTGTGTGTATGTGTGTGTGAGAACAACAGAAGCATTTACAAGTGGCTGCTAGACCAGATCAGCTTTGGGTTTCAAATGTTTTAGTGAATTAATTTCCTCAGGTAAATGTAAAAAGAGAATTAATAGAAAAGTTAAAATTTTATTACCACTGTCTGTGGATCATTGTAAAGATTGTTAGGAAATGCTTTAAAAAAAAAAAAAAAAAAAAAAAAAGTCCACATTTTGCTGGCATGTTATATAAATATACCAATTTTTCCAATTTTGTACTAAGTTCCAAATTTTTTTCTTCCAAAATTTTCTACACGTAATTTATTTTTATTTATTTTTATTTGTATTTCACTTCATGGATTGTATTTGTAATTTTAAAAGCTTGATTCCTGTTTCTTTCATTTTTAAAATAAATGTGCTTCAAAAAATTTTTGTGACTGTTCTTTTTTGGGGGGTGGTCGTAGTAACACGCCTTGGGAGGTTTTTTCCTGTTTGCAAATGGGGGAAAAAAATTAATCAGTTTCATTCACTATTCAGAAACATTACATAGATCACTTTAATATGCGGGGATTAAAGTACAGTATATTAAAGTTGATCAGATATTTGTTAAATGTATAGACTAGGTAATGTGACAATAAACCTTACATAAACAGTTTTGTGGGTCCTATCTGTATATGTATCATTTACTAATAAAATTAAGTCGGTAGTATTGCCTTACACATTTTGAATTGATTTTCCATTTTTACCTGTGAACACCCACATGAGAATAGTGTTTTTTACATGTTTTAATACATACACTGGGCCTTATATTATGGGGTTACACAAAAACAGCACATTAAATCTCACCTAAAATATTTTGTTTTTGAGATTTCACATTTGTTGCCAATCCTTTTTCACATCCAAAAACGAAACCTGGGCAAACGGGACTTTTACACATGAAAGAAAAGACAAGGACCTATTTTTGATGGCCTGGTGGTGATGGGGTGGGGGAACAAGAACCTGTCAGTCATATCAGCAAGTTCAACGCCATTTTTGAGGCTCATCAGAAAAGCTGAGGCGCCGCATTCATTTTGGATCTGCAGTTTGTTTGAGGATTGCACAATATATTTAGCCCATATACTGTGTGCACTAACATTTAGTGCACACAGTTTATGGCCAGACGTTGCTATTATGAGACCGACCTCTACTGACAATGCCATTAAAAAATGAGAGAAATCTCTCACTGAAGATCTTCAGTCACATTTGTCTTGTAATGACCATCAGTACTTACAGGATATAGCACCGTATTCCACAGTGTTACTAGACATTCTGGCCCCTTGGGCACTCTTGACAGTCTCCCTTGGATACAACCCCCCCCCCCCCCCCCCCCCCCCCCCCCCGGGTTTTTAAAACAAAGACAGGGAGGGGTTTGGGAAAAGTTTTTTTAAGTTTTTATGTTACAAACAGTCCATGCTACGTTTTTGCAATACTTTTAAGTAATGTTTAGAATGGCAAACCTGTAATAAGATAAGCAATACAAAGTATTTCTAATATCTTGGAGGAAAGACATTTTTATTCACAAAGAGAACAGTACTAAATAAAGAATGATGATATATTAACCTGACTCTTATTTATACACAGAACAGGAAATAGTACAATGTAACGTATGATTCAGAATGTTCCTCTTTCTAAATGAGGCTACTCTGAAAGCCCATAGCTCAACCTTTTCATTCAGTTTTTTATTTTGGTTCCCTGCAGATGGCTAGAAATCAATCTGAGCAAACCTTATGCTCTTTCTCTTTATTGTTGTCAGTATTTAACACAACAGCTCATTATTTTATTTGTAACAGCACATTAGGCTGATTTCACATAAGCACTGGGCTTGTATATGAGCTGCGTTGATGAGCAGTTCCGCTAAATCAAGGGGTGAGACGTTATTAGTGTGTGCCTTTGATTTAAGTTATTTGGTGCAATGTAGCTAGTCATGCATGCTGACATTATATTTCAGCTATATGACCATTTTTCATAAATCTAAAATTGGCCCCTGCTGATGTTTTGCCAAGCAATCACCTTTGTACTAAGATCATGGTAGGTCCTTAATATCACTTTGTAGAACTTGTTGGAGAGGTCAGTGTCAATAGGGTCAAAGTTGAATTTTTTATTTTTTAACTTCAAGTACGCTTCAAAAACTGAAAATCTGGGGAAAAGCACCATTCAGGGTGACGTGATGCGAGGTTGAGAGTCAACACTCACCCCCCCCCCATAGACAATTAACGCTCAGCTTGTTTCAACACTTCTCATATAAAACTATCTTTACTGTGTATAGTTCATTTTTCCTCCCACAGGCAGAACAACATGAATAGAATTTTTTTCTGTTTGATAAACCTACACTATATTGCCAAAAGTATTGGGACGCCTGCCTTTACACGCACATGAACTTTAATGGCATCCCATTCTTAGTCCGTAGGGTTCAATATTGAGTTGGCCCACCCTTTGCAGCTATAATAGCTTCAACTCTTCTTGGAAGGCTGTCTACAAGGTTTAGGAGTGTGTCTATGGGAATGTTTGACCATTCTTCCAGAAGCGCATTTGTGAGGTCATACACTGATGTTGGATGAGAAGGCCTGGCTGACAGTCCCCGCTCTTATTTATCCCAAAGGTATTTTATTGGGTTGAGGTCAGGACTCTCAAGTCAAGCCAGTCAAATTCCTCTACCCCAAACTTGCTCATCCATGTCTTTATGGACCTTGCTTTGTGCACTGGTGCACAGTCATGTTGGAAAAGGAAGCGGCCATCCCCAAACTGCTCCCACAAAGTTGGGAGCATGAAATTGTCCAAAATGTCTTCGTATGGTGATGCCTTAAGAGCTCCCTTCACTGGAGTTAAGCAGCCAAGCCCAACCCCTGAAAAACAACCCCACACCATAATCCACCAAACTTTACACTTGGCACAATGCAGTCAGGCAAGTACCGTTCTACTGGCAAACCCAGACACATCCACTGGATTGCCAGACAGAGAAGCGCGATTCATCATTCCAGAGAACACAGCTCTAGAGTCCAGTGGTGGCGTGCTTTACACCACTGCACCTGACACTTTGCATTGCACTTGGTGATGTAAGGCTTGGATGCAGCTGCTCAGCCATGGAAACCATGCCATGAAGCTCTCTGTGCACTGTTGGTGTGCTAATCTGAAGGCCACACGAAGTTTGGAGGTCTGTAGCTATTGATTCTGCAGACAGCGGGTGACTTTTGCACACTGTGTGTTTCAGCATGCGCTGACCCCGCTCTGTCATGTTATGTGGCCTACCACTTTATGTGGCTGAGTTGCTGTTGTTCCCAGTTGCTTCCACTTTGTTATAATACCTCTAACAGTTGACCGTGGAAAATTTCTCAGATTTACTAATTGCACCAGTGGCAACCTATCATGGTACCGCGCTTGAATTCACTGAGCTGCTGAGAATGACCCATTCTTTCACAAATGTTTGTAGAAACAGTCTGTATGCCTAGGTGCTTAATTTTATACACCTGTGGCCATGAAGGTGATTGGAACACCTGAATCCAATAATTTGGAGGGGTGTCCTAATACTTTTGGAAATATAGGGTATGTCTATACAGAACATTCCTGACTTGCAACTTACCATGCATACATTGCCAGTTCAGGTCCTGCCACCAGTGATCCAGGCCCTCGAGTTGGACCTTGGTCCAGGTGTCATCCAGGCCCAACACAATTTAAAAGACCTGGTGCTTGACTACAGACCTGCCAGGAACATCCTAGCATTGTTTTTACGTTTTGGAAGTTAAAACGTTGAATTATACTATTTCATTGTTTCATTATATTTAATTGCTTTTATATATTCAAGGGCCCCTGTGAAGTGCTAGGGCCCCTCACTATGATAGTACAGTGGTCCAGGGTTGCATCTTATTGTCATGCTACAGTTGTCGTACCCCAAGCAGCCCCACTGCACTCACCTGCATCATAAATTAGTAATATACGAAATTAATTTCAGACGACGGGATCACCTACTCTGCAACCCTTACACATTGCCACCTCCTGGCCATTTATATCTTTACCCGATTTTTTTCAGTTAAAAATTATATAGGTTTGTGGTTAATATTAATTTCGTTAATCATCATACATTTTGTGATGGTATTATGATGTTCTGGGTACTTTGACGGGAACGATGATACTACAAGCCTGTGCATGCACAGTTCGGCACGATGGCTTGTGTGCAAAGGAAGCTACTGTAGCTGAGTAAAAATACATACACGTTCTACTTTTATCCATACACAACTTAATCATACGTATCTGTAAAATATAACTTTGTAATTTCATATCCACATTTCGGAGGTAGTTTTTGCTGGAGTTTGGAGTTTTCCACGCGATGCCAAGCAGCAGGAATACTTTTGAACACTCGCTTTAAAATACCACGGTTTTTGATACATTTGTGATGGTATTATGATGTTCTGGGTACATATAAATAAATTCTGCGTCACTGTGCTACTTAATCTATTCACGTTGACCTTGCAAATCCATGTCTTTCTGATAGCGTGGTATTAATTTGAATATATGTTTTTCGCCGCATTCTACAGTGCACTTAGGATAATAATTTAAAACAAAACTTCTGTACATGTCAAATATACATAAACCACTTCGGTTAAGCGAATCATTGAGTATTCAATCAACATCTTGTTATACGTATACAAATACCACATTTGTTCACATAACCGTTCACTAAAGTTGTCTGTTGAGAAGTGGTGGGTACCAACATTTCGGTAGTTGTTTCAGGCCGGTGGCATTAAGCTGTGGGACCGCTAATCAGGAAGTCCTGCTGTCAGTCTGGCTGCTGCGGTGTCCTTGCTAGTTACCCGGCAGCTAGCGACATGATATTTATGTATTATGTGTAAAAATGAAATCAGGTGTATTTAATCAGATGAAATAACTGATATTTGTTCGTCTTTGTTTTATCATTATGCTACGTGCTGGAAATGCAATTGCTTGGTAAGTGATGAGTTTTGGTTTTAAACATTATTAAATTAGCCAGCTAGTAAAATATTTTGGCTTGGGGAGCACAAGGTCCATAATTAATATATATTTAAAAACCATGATAGTAATGTCAGTCGTACACAGTAAATCACAGTAAATTGTATAGAATATAATATTTATGTATTAGTATCAAACGTTATCAAGAAATTGCTATCTAGCTAATGTAAATGCATTGCAGCCAACCATTGAAAATATCACCTACTAGGTCATATTTGTATGAATACAGCCCAAGGTAGCTCTGATTCTGTAAGCGTTATTATATGCATTGGCTGATTTCCTAAAAGTGGCGCAGTGTAACAGTTCTGTCACAACAATACATACTTCTTCTTTTGTCTTGGTTTCCTTTCACATCAAAGCAGTCTACGACCATATATCACATATTACACTGACATTGCTGGATAGGTGTTCTAGTTATCAAGCTAAAGCCATTGTATAGCAATAAGTAGACAGCTTTTCTTAAATGCTCAATGAAAAGTTTTGAAACTGTTTTTTTCCCCCTTATAAATATAATATTGCATCCATCCCAGTGTGACTTGCAGATATCTGGTGTCTGCCAACATGAGGGTCAAATTCCAAATACCACTGGAGAAACTGCAACCACCATCTCGTGCCCTTCATCACCAGTACTCTGTGGGCGCTGGTTTTCCCCGGTTTCCTCGCTGTTCAGCAGTAAGATGTTTCACGAGTCTGCGCAGACAGCCCCCACGTCCCGTCTGTTCTCAGTATATGGGACACGGCTACCAGCAGCACCGTAATTTCTGGGTGGCCAGGCTGGCATCAAGGCTCCTCAAACTTCGCTACATTCTCTTGGGCTCAGCGGTTGGAGGAGGATACACTGCCAAAAAGGTGAGATGCAGCTATCTGCTGCCCTGCAAACCTCACAGGATGACTTCAGAAAGCCAAATTCACACTGTGATGTTCGCTATTTGTAGGGATGTGCTGTACCATTGCAAGCCATTAGGGTGATGGAATTCAGGTTAAAATTCAGCAGTTATGGATTCTGTTTACTGTTATGGACAGAGGTGGAGTGCAGAGGTAGAGAAACATTAACCTTTGAGTAGTTGAGTGAATAGTGGATGTTAGTGCAAATAACGTTTAAGCTTTACTGGTTGAGGGTTTATATGATATTTTATGGTTTCATTGACTTGCATCATGAATTTCATTCAACAGTTGTCAGGCTCCTTGCAGAATAAAACTGAGGTACAATTTTAAAACAGTGTGTGAAATAGAGACCATGCAGTTGCATGTTTCTCCTGCTGTGTAGCTGGTTTACATCTTGGTATGGCAGTTGCTGTTGGGGTCACACTGACATTACAGAGTATAAGCAGTGTCAGTTGACAGAACCATTTATCACACATTTGAATATTTTTGTTTTTCATTCTTGTGAAGCTAATCAGATGTATGTGGCACAAGAAGACCACAGGAAGAATTAGAAAGTGGTATTCTGTAGTCAACATGGCATTTTCTATACAAGTTAAATGTAAATTGTAATTGTACGGTTATTGCAAATGTAAGCTCTTTTGCTTTTTTTTTCAGACCTATGATGAGTGGAAGGACATGCTTCCAGACTTTAGTGAATATACATGGATAGTACCTGACTTCATCTGGGAGCTAAATGAACATATCGATCTAGGTGTGTGGGTTACCTCAGCTCTTACGGAAGTTTGTGATCTGTAAAAAGTCAAAGCAGATTAAGTCTCTGTTTAGTTTTCAGTTTGTAAATATATGTATTTTGCATGTGTAGTTTTGAAAAAGCAGTTTCTTTAGTTGTATTATGAAAGTCGCACTGATGCTGAACAACCCTAACTAGAAGCTTTCTTTTGTTGCTGGGATAAAAAAAATTTAGATAAAACCCAGAAATCTCATGAAGTAACTGCAGTTAAGGTTCTCATGAAAATTTATCTTTGAAAATGATCACTTTAATGCCATGTTCTGTATAAATTGTTGATGCTGTAATCTACTTGGGTCTGCTTGTCTGATAGTTTGCTGTGTGGTAATATCTTTGTACTGTTTCTTTTACTGATATAGAGAAGATCAGGAATGCCCTCCCTGATGCGGAGGAACTGGCAAAGCTGCTTCCTGATTTGGAGAAGATTGGGGAGAGCTTCACTTTCTTGAAGGGCCTCATCTCCAATGGTTGGTAAAGCTGCTCTATCAAAACTTCTAAAGTCTGTCCTGTTTCAGTGAGAATTTTTCAGAAAGGGTTTTTTTAGCAATTGAACTTGTTTTAGTAATTTCAAATATACCAGTATACGATCCCATATTTTTAAGCCTAATTATTATGTTTTACAAATCTTCACCACATCACAATATTTGAAAGTAGGTATTTACTTTGCTCATGTGGGTTTTTAGCCCCAGTGAATTTCATCATACACTAAATTTCTAGCTGTTTTTTTTTTTTTTTTTTAAACCAGTTTTCCCTTAGTTACTTTAAAGAATTAACTTTTTCTTCAAAGAATCTCTTTTCATAAAATGTTAAAATTTACGTTTTTTTCCTTATTTAAAGTGTTCACTTGAAGGTTATTTGCAGAAGACCTTAGGTCAATGATGGCAGAAATGCCGCTTTGTAAATTTGTGGGTGTGGTCAGTGTTAGTCACCATTTCTTATTGGCTACGTCACTGGTTTCCATGGATTTAGTCCTAGCAGTGATTGATTGCATTAGTAATACTGGTTGTAAAGTGTTTGAGAGTTTTTTTTTTTTTTTTTCTTTCCCTTGCTATAAAATGTAATTTTTTTTTTTTTGTGCTTCTGAGATATTTTTCCGTCGATATTTTGCGAAGTCTACTACTGACCTGAATTTTTTTGTTGTTAAGGTCATCATTGTCATACAATACAGAATTGCATATTGAAACGTCATTGAAGTTCCTTTCTACTACATAATCCTTTCTACTGTGTATTGGACTATATAAAATTGGAATTTGAAAAAGTCAAATGGCCAGTTTATTGATTGTAAAAGTGTCATTGTGATAAGAAGAAATCAGGTTTTAATATTAAATGATTAAATTGCTTTGTTGTTAAAGTGCTGCAAAATTTTGATGTAGTGGTTTTTTAATAGCTGCAGGATATGTTAGTTTGCTTTATATTCCTGTGGTATATATATAATGAATACAGACTATTATTATTATTATTATTATTACTACAATTTTGACTTAATTTGGCTTTGTTTTGGGGGATTGTTACATGATGTGATGAGTGTGTCCAAATCTGGAAATTAGGTTGTGTTTTAATTTTAAGGGTAAACATTAAGAAAAAAATTCCTTTGTAACCTGCTGATAAGTTTAGGAATGTCTCAGAAATTTAACCAGAAGTGTAAGAGTAGTTGTGTCTATGTTGAGTGTTTAGTCAGTTACTCAGTCATTTCTAAGAAGAAGGTAATCTGAAAGAGAACTATTTTTGTTACTCTGATTGTAGGACTTTTCCAAATATCAGTCCAGAATATTACAGAATGACTCAGTATTATACTATAGACTCCATATTCCATGCTGTTTAAGGTTATTTTTTTTGTTTTTACCCTAATTGTACATGGCAACGACCATCTCTTTTTCCATCAGTCCAGAATGACTCCATACATGCTCTCTTGAATACATGCATGTTCTCCTGTTCCATCCAGTCTTGACTTATTTATTTTTCTTCATTTCTTCTCCCTGTGCGCACTCTCTGCAGGTGTTAGTGTGGGTAGTGAAGTCAAAGGAGCGTCTGGTGTGCCTCTGTTGTTAGGTGTGTGCCCCGTACAGTGACACTGCCTCTCCTTGGCCCAGCCAGCCAATCACCACGCACCCATGAGGAGTGCGTGCTGAGTGGCGCCTGCTGCTCCCAACGACGTGCTCTTGTTATGGCCATGGGCACTTTCTGGTCTCATGGGATGAAGTTAAAAACGAAAGCCAACCTAACATGGTGTTTTAGTGCATGTTGTCTGTTGAGAAGTCTCATCTGACCGTTTCCTGGCTGGATCGTCCTGGGTGGATCAGCTGGTGATTAAAAGCTGTTGTTACTGACAGCACACGTGTTTCATGCCTATCAGCCCAAGATCATATTTAAGATGCAACTCTATAAAGAACAAAGAAAGATGGCTAGTGATACAATGGAATAAATCCCTAGTAAACACTGCTGGATACAGGTTACAGTACATTTTTAGTTTATGCTGCACTTAACAACAGATTTTGCTTAAAATGAGCCTCTGCCATAGATCAATGTACTTTAGGTAGTTTTAGTCTTCTTGCCTCTGCCATGTCTGCTGTAGTAACTGCACTCTTTCCTTTCTATTTACTTTCTCAGTGGTGGGTTCGTCTCCTTTGACTTCCTCATGTCTTCCAACAGTTTTTTGTGTGTATCTCTGGATTTGCAAAAGTTTGGAAAATTAAACTTTGCTGATTAGTTGATAGATATACTGGCTTTATACACAATATTGTAAATGATTTGAGACAAAATATTTGTTTTCAACAAAATTGAAATGAAAAAACCTTTTAGTATTCTGCCCTGATTGGTTTTGTTAGTTTGAATATGTTATTATTATTATCATTATTATTATTATTACTATTATTGTGTCATCAGAAGAACTAACATGATTATATGCCCCTAAATGCAGTTGTACAGACAGTAGTCATTGTGTTAAAGTCACACAGCACAACTAAAACTGTTGTAAGCCTGAGTACAAACTGCATGTCCAGGATTCTAATTGAAATACAGTATTTGCATAAAAGCAAGGTTTTATTTCCAAGCGTACAAGGTTAGTTGTCTGTCTGATGTGGGTATACTGTATGCAGTTACTTATAAGTATGATGGCTGCATGGAATAAAAACTTTGTCTACTTTCAGAATCATCAGGAGAGCCAACATTTGGATCCACTGAGAGTGTGGGCTCAGATACTAGTGATAAGCAGTTCAAAAAGGCAAGTGATTCCATGTCATTTATCTCATAATTTCTTTGGTCAGAAACATGTGTTCCTGTTTTTTTTTTTTTTTTTTTTTTGTTCCCCTGCCCCCTGTGTCTTGTTTTTCATTTTAAATTGTTCCTGTTTGTCTTGCTCATGAGTTTACTACCAGGTAGGTAGTACAGATAGAAAACCTGGCTTGTGTTTATACGCAGAGTAGCCACTTCTTCAGTTCAGCATATTCTTCCTTTGAAACATGTTGTTCATCTGTTTTCTCCATTGCACCATGTCCTTTTATATCAGTCGAGTGTTTGCCTGGCGAATCCTTGCGTTCAGTTTGAGGGCTGCAAGGAGGCCTCCTTGAAGGAGCCAAGGTAACTGTTTCCAGTTTGAGTATGTCACAGAGGGCAGTCTTGCAGGAGTTTGCACACATGACCATTTCATCTAAAAAGTATCTATCCAGTGGGAGTTCAGTGGTTTGAAACGGTATATGGATTGTCATGATAGTCATATCAGTAGCCCTTTTACACACTAGCATGTATACTGTGGACACTTGTATAATGAATAATATACGGCAACGGTGCTGTCCGAATTTACTTCAAGTTAATTTTATATAGCACCTTTTGCAGCAGTTGTCTCAAGGTGCTTTACAGTTATTGAAAACAAATTAGTTATTAGCAAAGAATAACAGCTATTTGTAATTAAAGCTATTTCTAATTACATTTTAAAGGCTGAATAGCATGTCACATTTTATTCCTGCTGGCTCATGCAAACCCCTATTGACTTGGTCTATTTCACCCATTGGAAAACCTATAGACAATAGACACAAATGCTGGGCTCTGCTCTACGGACTGCCAGTGTGTGTTGTTTCAAACTGCCAGTGTGTGTTGTTTCAAACTGCCAGTGTGTGTTGTTTCAAACTGCCAGTGTGTGTTGTTTCAAACTGATGTTAGGGCCAGAATAGAACAAAAAGTAGACCGTGCAGTTCGTGGGACAACCCACCGAGATGTTAGACATACAGACTGTGGATGTGGAATCCGCTCCTTCATCTGACACAAGTACCGACTGTAACGAGCTCAGTGCAGCGACTGGCGCTACGGATGATACAAGATCGGGTGTCGGAGTAGGGATGGATAACCAGCACGTTTCAGCAACCCACCAGATGAACGAGGTGTGGCATTGCAGTGGCACACTGTGGGCACCCTGTTGGGTCAGTGCCGTCGGGAATGCCAGGGGGTAAGCTGGCTCGTGCTTAGTAGCTGAGTAATCGCCCAGTGAACTTGTCTCATGTTGCTGTGATGTCAACATGTGTCCTCAATGAATAGTTCTACATCCAATAAGAAGGCAAAAGCGACATGGGGGTTTTTCTGCCATCAGACCTAACTGTCGTCTTTATGGTTATTCTTGGTGTTTTAGTTGTGTATGAAGTAAGGGATCGCACAAACGCCCTGAAAAACACCTGCCTTTGTTATGCCTTGCGCCTTCTGTTCAGCACTCACCCCCCGTTCATTTTACATTATCCTTGCCATGCAGTTAAATTTTCAGGTCACATTTGGAGAAGCACTTTTTACACTATAGAATTTAAAAACTGACCCTTTGGATAGATGAAGGAGCTTTGTTGTAAGACGTGTCTTAATTATTTGCCAGTTGTTCTCTGTGGCTGATGTCAGACTAAATTTAATGCAGTAATTCTAATGTAGTTCATATCATATGTTTAAAATTTATTTTTTTTAAACTAGACAGGAAAATGCAAGTACCAAAGGGTTAGAATTTATTATACATCATAATATATTTTATGCTATTAATTAAATTCATCCTAAGAATGAGTATTCAGAACTGGAAATATGTTTTCATAAATCATTGATGATGGTCCCGAAGTTGCTAAATGACTGACTCCAGACGGCACTGACTTACAGTGAATCTAACAGATTACACTGCCTTCAGTGGACAAGTGGTGGACAACGTCTGCTCAGAGCGGTTTTTCACTGAGCTTCGAAAGCTCTGCCGACCTCCTGCGGTAGTTAGCGTGTGACTTAGTTGTTGCCCAGCTGCCTCCTGGGATAGCCTCGTTCTGACGCAGCTCCCAGTGGAGTATGGCTCCCGGTCTGACAGTGTTCTCCTCGCTCTCTCCCTCTGACCTCCTGGTAGGATCTGCTCAGGGAGCTCGTTCTCATTCAGCAGCAGATCCAGCATCACGAGGAGGAGGTGCACAGGGCCTCTGCCAGTAGCGCCCGCCCTGAGCCCAGTCCCAGCCCCTCGCAGCACAAGCGAAAGGTGAAAGTTCCCCCTGCACTCCCATTCACCGGCAGTGCAGAGCCTGATCTTGCCGTGTCACTCACCAGACTTCTGTCCATTTCACACTAACAGAAACTTGTCGGGCCGGTCGCTCCTCTGTGACTCGAGGTGAATTTTTTGCTGCTTTGGGGGAAAAAAAGAATATCCCTTTCAAAGCTTGTCTGCACTTCCTTTTCTGTTAGCTTTTCAGAACTGCTCTCCAGCCCAAAACAGCATTTAATTTCCTTACATGTTATGTGCCCTCCTAAGATCTCGCACACATTCAGGTAAAGGCCATATTTAGGTGAGAGTTTTCTTTTATCGCCCCTGTTTGAGGACCCCCCTCCCCCCCACCTCCAAAGTCCTGTTAGTGTGAAAGTGACTTTATGGGACACAAGTCACGGACTCTCTTCATCATAGAGGTGCCCATAAAAGCACTCGGTGTCCAATGACAGAATGGCATGGTGGAATGTCATCGTGACTTAAGCCAGTCATCATTAAGTGTCTAACCCAGAGCTTGGAGGCACCTCGTTTAAGCCACTAACGTCTAGAACTTTGAAATCTTGTGTAGTGAGATTTCTTTTGCATGCTTTAAATTCTGTGTACTTTGTGACAAATGATAAAATAGTGCCTTTAGATTGCAGTACGTTTTATGTGAATTTATCATTTATAACTTTCAAAGGGCTGTTTTTCCATGGGTTTGAATTGGTCAAATTTTCAGCAGTTTGGTCTGGCAGAATAGTCCTCAGGCTGCTGTGTTCTCCTAGTCCTCCCCTTTGTGCTTGTGCTTTTGGCTTGTCTTGTAATTCTTCCCGACGTGGTGATTCTTTTGTCGTCTTATGCTGTTTTGCTCAGGTACAGAGTGGAGATGCTCTGCTCTGCAAAATCACAACTCTCTGACCTTAATCCACTCCTACTTCCATCTTTTCCAGAGGGCTTTTTGACCTGATCACATTGCATCTATTTCAGAAATGTCTGAATGCGTTGTGTGTCTCAGAGATTTTGCATGGTGCATTAACTTGACTTTCTTCCAATCTGGATACAATCGGTGGCTGTCTGTGCATGAATTTAGAGGTCTCCTCTTGTAGGGCTGGTTTAGCTCGAGTTTTGCGCCTAATGTAGTTAGTGCTTATTTTTCAGGCCACAGACAAAGAGAAGATAGACCAGCTTCAGGAGGAACTTCTTCGAACACAGGTACTGAGCCTTATGTTTGGCTCTCCGAAAGAAGCACGGGCTGGTTGTACTGCTGTTTATCAATGGTAAAGCATACCTCTAAACACCAGTTTTAAACTCTGTATAAAGACAATGTTGTAGCTGATATCTTTTATTCAGTTCCTGTTTAGTTTATTAATTGACAGTCCATCCACATAAATAGGTGCATTTTTTCCCCCAGTTTAAAAACCTTGGTCAGGTGTTTCTTGTCTAGTGCCCCACCTGCTGGCTGACATGTCAATACAAAAGAGAGTGTGTCCCCAGCTGCCCGCTTTCCAGTTGGGTTTTGGGAAAATGAAGAATCTGGAGTGTTCTTGTGCTTTTCAGTTAAAGTACCAGCGCATGTTGGAGCGTTTGGAGAAGGAGAACAAGGAGCTGAGAAAGGTGGTTCTTCAGAAGGATGACAAGGGCATTCATCAGAGGAAGGTCAAGGTGAGGCCATGTTCTACCACCAGGTTAATGTGGGCTTGGTTAAGTCATGTTTAATTGTTTATATCTGTGAACTCTTTCTTAAATGGGATTACACATCTAGGGCTGTGGGTTTTGGGTAGCATGTGTGGTGCTTTGCTAATTGCATGACAGTTTGACCCTGACTATGATCAGTAGGTTTGAATATTAATAAATGAACATGTCAGTCATGATGAAACTGCTTCACAATATTATGGTGTGTTGTGTTTAAAATAAATTTAATTTATATGATTCATACATATTTTAATACGTCATCTCAAACTGTCAAAGGAATTGAAGAGCTTCTTCTAGACAAATGTATTTGAACTAGCTGTACTGAGGCTGCGACTGTTGGGGTTTAGCTGTGCTGAGGCTGCGACTGTGGGGTTTAGCTGTGCTGAGAGTGCGACTGTGGGGTTTAGCTGTGCTGAGCGTGCGACTGTGGGGTTTAACTGTGCTGAGCGTGCGGCTGTCCTTCCTCTGCAGAAGTCTCTCATTGACATGTATTCGGAGGTCCTGGACATCCTCTCTGATTATGACTCCAACTACAACACCCAGGACCATTTACCGAGGGTACGTGTGCCGTGCCGTTCACTTAGGATACAGAAATCCACCTCACTTTCTTCTCCAGCATTTTTTGTTATATACTTAAAATGGAGCTTTACATCTGTAGTTATAGGTCGTCGTCGACTTACGACTTTGATCGGTTTCGACCGACCAGTTTTAGTCAAACGCTGTATACTAAAGTACATTTAGTTTAATAATGGAAAATAATTGCAAAAACACTGCATACGGTACTATAGTACAACTGGTTTAGTAACTACGGCTGGGGTAGCGCTCGGGGCAGTTAATTTTTTCATAACCATGGTGAGCTTTGTCTGAACTGTTTGTTTCTTTTTCTCCTCGTATATTTCACGATATGAACAAAACGCATCATGTGCCATCCGTTCAGTCCTTGCTAATTCTTCACTGTTTGGGTTCATTCCTTTAAAATGTGCAGGAACTTTATTCAGTAGAGACAAACCTTCTGACAATACCTTAGTTGTGAACACGAAAAAACGAACAGAGAGGAAGCGCACTGTACCGAGTCAGAGCTTACACTGAGCTTTGCGCGCGGAACTGCTAGTGCTGCCCGGAGCTGGGAGAAACTGTCCTATGCTCGTGCGCCCAGCTGGGCAACGCCCACCAGACGTACCGGTCACAGTTGTGGTCGTAAAGTGAAACGGTCGTAAGTGGCATAGGTCGTAAGTTGACAACGACCTGTATGTCTGTCTGAATGTTTAATTCAGCAGTTCTGCTGAACTTCTGGGATGCGCCTTAAGACTTGTGCTGTGACGTGAGCCTCTAAACCTCCAAGTCCACGTGTTTAAGCAGAGTACAGCTCTTCCTATAAGCTTTACTGCAATGGCCACCCCTCGATTTCCTGCTCATCTCTGAGTTCTCTCTCTCTCTCTCTCTCGGTCAGTGTTTTTATTTCTCGGTTTTGTCACATGGGGGTGGGCTGCAGGTCGTGGTGGTGGGGGACCAGAGTGCAGGGAAGACCAGTGTGTTGGAGATGATTGCCCAAGCTAGAATCTTCCCACGTGGCTCAGGAGAGATGATGACCCGGTCCCCCGTCAAGGTGAGCACCCGGAAAAGTGTCCCCTCCTCCTATGGGTTCTGCTTGTAACTGTTCGGGTGTTTTGATAAAAATAGTCTGTGAGGTGGGTGAATTGGAAATTAGTTTCTCTTTTTTGTCGACATACGGTAGAAGAATTAATTATACAGGTGCAGTTGTGACAGGGAACGTGAGCAGGAACATCAGGCAGGGCGGCGTGTAAGAGACTGAGTCGTCTCTCCTTTTTCCCCAGGTCACACTGAGCGAAGGACCCCACCATGTGGCCATGTTCAAAGACAGCAGCCGCGAGTTTGACCTCACTAAGGAGGAAGATGTAAGGAAGCCCCCTCACAGACACACACACACACACACACACACACACACACACACACACACACACACACACACACACAGTCACTGTCTTCGGGAGCGGCTCTGCCGCGGGTTGTCCTCGGGCTGTTATGGGGGATGCCCTTAAAGCAGCCTCCTCTTCCCGTTTCCCCTTTCTCTACAGTTGGCCGCCCTTCGTCAGGAAATCGAGCTGAGGATGAGGAAGAGTGTGAGGGAGGGACACACCGTGAGCAGTGAGGTGAAGCCTGACCTCATCACCACAGCACACTGTGATCTAAACCACTTCTATTTACCACATTAAGCTTGTTTTAATCATCCGACTGAACGGCATTTTAGTTTTAGTCACATTTTAGTCATTTCATTTTTGTTTAGTTTTAGTCAACAAAAACACTTTAAAGAGATTAACGTAAGTTTAACATTCATTAGTGGCTGGTATTTCTCGTTTTAGACTGAAAAAAAAAGGAAAAACCACTCGTATGCACACAAGTAAGCAAATGTGCTTGCATTTTCAGGGTAGAAAATGTTGCACTGCATGCACGCTGAAACTATAAAAGATTTAAGACTTTTCAGAATAAACATTTTGCATGTGTTACATTTTCCAAAACAAAAAATAGCAGTGATAAATATATTCCTAACATGTTGCAAATGAAAAATATTTATACAGCAAACTTTCGTACAACAAATAGACTGAATTCTTATTCATATACAGTACAGTTTTTACGGTAACAATGACAGCACTACAACAGTTCTATGAGGTTTTTTTTTAAATTTATTTGTTAATTTATTTATTTTTTATTATTTTAATTTACCCCGGTTAATTTTACCATACAATTGATAATGTCTGATTCAAATATCAACAATGGAAAGAGTTCATCGCTAATCGGTTGTCCGTTTTCATTTGTTTCGTGACAGATTTTGAAATCTTTGTTTTTGTTTTCATCACTACACTCACATTTTTATTTAGTTAATGTGTTGTGTTTGTCACAGAAAAAAAAAATTACATTGATATGTATTTTTTTCTAGTTTTCGTCAGTGAAATGAACACTGCTGGCTTTGTGTGTCTGGACTGCCCCCCTCCCTTTTGTCACCTTTTGTACCCGAATCATTCTGTAACACCTTTCCTCTTTTGTTGTAAGACCATCTCATTAAGTGTGAAGGGCCCTGGTATCCAGAGGATGGTCCTTGTGGACTTACCAGGGGTCATCAGTGTGAGTACAGAGCTCAGATCATAGTACACACACACACACACACACACACACACACACACACACACACACACACACCCCTACCTATGTATGCGTTTCACAGTGTGACCAGGAGTACACTGTTACTGGCTCCGTGATAACGAATGACTGAGGATAATGTACCGAATCAATCAGTGTCTGTCAACAAAATATTTTTTTTGTTTTGATTTTAGTGTTGCATTAATAGATTTAAGTGATGTTAAGTAAAGTTTTCATACATGAAGAATTTGAAGAAGTTATCAGGTGTCACCTTTAAATCCAAGGACATTTTGGCAATAAGCAAAAAGTGCACTTGGGGAAGCTATACATATATGTAAGACTGGTTATGTGGATTTGAAATTCCAAGTACGAAGAATTAGTGTAGAAATCTGAATTTTATTTATAGACTGTAACTACTGGCATGGCAGTGGACACAAAAGAGACCATCTTCAGCATCAGCAGGGCTTACATGCAGAATCCAAATGCCATAATCCTGTGCATTCAAGGTAAGGCTGTGTCTGGAATTATGTTAAGCCAGTAATTACATTATAAAACAGCCTTTATGTCATGATGTATAGTATTGTAAGTGTTATAACAGTATTGTAATATTTTTAAGACTAGGGAGAAAAGCAGCTGGCTGTACAGTTACAGCCCATGCAGAGGCATGAAGCCTATGGAGGTCCACAAAGCAGACCATAGCAGCTTAGCTCGTAGACAATCAGATGTAACACCAGAACCGTTCAGTAAAGGCTGGGCCAGGCGTTGCTGTCGGATGGCGGGGGGGTATGGAGTGCTTTGGTGTGAATGTGAGCGTTCATGGGTGTCCCTGCTCCCCACCCCAATGTAGACGGTTCAGTGGACGCGGAGCGCAGCATCGTCACCGACCTTGTCAGCCAGATGGACCCACAGGGGAAGAGGACCATTTTTGTCCTGACTAAAGTGGACCTGGCCGAGAAGAACCTGGCCAGCCCCAGCAGGGTGAGCGTGCCCCTTAACGGGACTGTTCCCTTACATTGTTACACTCCTCAACCTAGGGTCTGTAGACAGGGCGCAGGGTAACCGTGCTCATCACAGCTTCAAAAATTACAGGAGTCACATGTTAGAGGGCATCGTGTAGCTCATGTAGATGAGATTACAAGATCAGACATGATCACTGTCTTTTTGTGGGGGGAGAGGGAAGTCCACGAGCTTCATCAGACTGCCAAAGGGATCCAGGAAGAACACGTGCTTTTCACATTGTTTGTGTGTACTACTTCACACTACCCACAAGGGGGCACACTCGGACCACTGTTAACTCTTACTAAAGCCTATGCTGTACAGTTTTATCAAGGTGGCTTGTCAAAAATCTCTAATAGATGTGCTGCAGTATCTGTAATGAGATGGAAAGGGATGTTATTATTTCATTATAATGGGTCCATCCATGATGATTTTTACATAATGTCTGTAAGATGTACTTTGCTATTATTTAACTGCTATGATTTTCTTGACACAGATTCAACAGATAGTGGAAGGGAAGCTCTTCCCCATGAAGGCTCTGGGCTACTTTGCTGTGGTGACTGGGAAAGGTAACCGATTGGCTGGCAGCGATGCCCACATGCAGGTCAGGGGCCCGTGTGTTCATGCCTCTCCTTTGTCATTGTAGGCAGCAGCAGCGAAAGCATTGATGCCATCAAGGATTACGAAGAGGAGTTCTTTCAAAAATCCAGCCTTCTCAAGTACGTCTCTTAACACTCAACTCGTAGTTTTTTTTTTTTTTCCATCTCCATCACAATGCATTGACTGAAACCGTTCAGATGTTTTACCTTGTAAAAGGGTACAACAGCAGGAACCTTCAAGTGACTGGTTTCCCATTGGCTGCACCACACCTGGCCAGGTGCGTGCTTCTGTCACGTGGTTGAATGTGCGCTTTTCCTGCAGGAAGGGGATGCTGAAGGCCCATCAAGTGACCACCAAGAACCTGAGCCTGGCTGTCTCCGACTGCTTTTGGAAGATGGTGCGCGAGTCTGTGGAACAGCAGGCTGATGCCTTCAAAGGTTACTATGACAGCCAGATAATGGCGCTAATTCTATGCCTTAGTGCAGGGGTGTCTAACCACTGTCCTGGAGGGCTACAGTGGGTGCAGGTTTTTCTTCCAAACAATTCATTTTCATTTGATCATTACCTTAATTAAGAACCAATTATTGTTACATCTTTCCTTCTCATTCTTCCTGATCATTTCCATCTGTCTACACTTAGTTGTCTTAATCAACTAAGTGAAAGAGTTATGAAGAAAGTTAAAAGAGGGTCTTGTGCATTAAGATCTGTAACAAAAATGTTAATCATGCATTACAGAGTTGCTCTAACTGTAGAGTCTGTGCAGAAAATGTGGATTATTTAGCATTGTGTTTAATTCAAACCAGTAATCATTAAATGTATTCAAATTGTAATAATTAGTGAACAGCAGAAGCTGGTGCCAATAACAAAGAATGCTTAATCAGGAGCAGTGACTTAGGTGATCATTAACAAGAAATGGATTTAAAGATTAAAGTTACACCATAATAGAAAAAAAATTATACGAAGCAATATCTGTAAGTATTTGTCATGCATTTAGAACTCTTATTAAAAATTAATTAAGCTTGTTTGAATTTCTGGATTGACAACAATCTGTGCTTGTGCTGTAATTTGTATAAAGTAATTATACAAAAAAGTCAATAATGTTTATTTGACATTAAGAATCAATTAATAGCAGAAATTGGCTGAATCAAAAACCTGCACCCACTCAGGCTCTCCAGGACCTTGCTTTCACACCCCTGCCTTAGTGTTTTTATCAACTGTGAATGACAGGCACCATACTACACGTCTACATAGTTGTGAGAACTCTGGGGTTCTCTTGTACCTCTCTGTTTTTAACTGGCATCCATCAGGTTCATAACGGTTTCCTTGCATGCTGTTTTAGGTACTGGTTTTAAGGTTGTTCTGTCATTAAACATTTGCTGTTAAATTAAGGTGTAAGAAAGGCCATTCAAGCCTAACCCAAACTCTAACCTGCTGTAGGCTATTCAAGGAGTTTCAGAGAAATAATGTATACCTATATACACTCAGTATTTTTTCCAAATTTTTTTGCTTTATTGTTTTGCCACACTTCAGTGTTTGGTTACTTCCACGTCTTGCCTTGGTGTGTCCTGGCTTGGTTCAGGCTGACCCACGCTGTCTTCGGCTGGGCTGCATGAGCATGACGTGCTCCAGCCGGAGACCCACTCAGCAAAGCCCCGTCCTGCTCCTGTCTGTATTCATTTCTCAGCGCAGTAGAAGCCCACTGGAGATCTCCTGATCGACGTCCAGGCTTCGGGCAATTAGCCGGGCAGCTAAACTGTGCGCCCAAAGAGGGAGGCAGATTTATTACAGGCCGCTGCTGGCTCCCCTCGCCATTGTGTCGCTTATAGATTTTCAGCATGTCAGACCTCGGGCACGGACCTGGGGGGGAGGCGTATAACAAAGCAATTACTACCATCCCCATTGTGCGGGAGAGCAGCCGAGTGCCACACAAACGGGGATAATGGATCCCTCTGGGCGGATAAGTGGCGGGAAACTGATTAGGGCAACTGGCTGGAATGAGGCTGATCCCACCCCTTCCCCCAAGCCCTGGAGTTTAGCCTGGTGTTTGGCAACTGTGCTTCAGTTGCTCAGTGTACTTGTGAGGCTCTCTCACAGGGAGATGGTTAAATTAGACTAATCTTATGCTGCCAGGGTGTTAAGCGCATTGTGTCGCTCACAGCTGGCTTTGACATCTTGTTTCTGTTGTCTTAAGGCCAGCTGACTTTAACTCTTTATTGTGTACAAGTAGTGTATGAAAGATGCTGGTGAAAACATGTCAGTTACATTATGGTTGTACCATGAATGTCACTTAATTTATTACACTGATTCAGATGAACAGTGCCTGTTGTATGTTTTTGATGGCAATATAAAAAAAAATACTAATAATAAATAAATCAAAGCACAGCGAGGCCAGTGAAGATGTTCTTCATATCTGCACTTCGACCTAGTAATGACACATCTTTGAGCTGTCCTGGACGTGTGCAGCAGTGTTCAGCCTCAGCTGTGTTCAGCAGATTCAGGAGGATTTGTATTGATCCGTCTGTTCGCAGTCAGTTGATTAGGTTCCCTTGTTTGTGTGTGCGCCTCAGCATCCCGCTTTAACCTGGAGACCGAGTGGAAGAACAATTACCCCCGCCTGCGTGAACTCGACAGGGTAAGATGCTGACACGCGTGTAGAGCGAGCGCTCTTGGCTGTGTGCTTACTCCAGCAGCACGGGTATGTCACGCTCCATACCGCTTACTACCCCGGAGCTCTGGAGCAAACGTCTGAAGAAGTCCCAAGAAATGCATTTTGCTTTTTTTTTTTTTCACCAGAATGAACTATTTGAAAAGGCCAAGAATGAAATCTTGGATGAAGTTATCAGCTTGAGTCAAGTTACACCAAAACATTGGCAAGTACCTACCTATTTCTGATATAAAGCCGTGTCAGTGAACTTGCAATGAATTTGTGTATATCTGATGTCAGTTTGTGCTTTTTACTCAAGGGGAAGTAAATTTTAAAATGGGGTGGGGGAAGGCTCTATTAACGGCAGCTGCAACTTTTACTCAAATGGCAGGTTTGTTGTTCTGCAGTGGTGTTAGCATTGTGATTGCCTAACTTTTTAACTGCTGTGCCCTACAGCAAGCACATAACTAGTACTTGAGTCTTGCCTTGATCATATTGCAGCCAAAAATCTGACATTCGCAATGCCGTTTGTTGTGAGTACTCACTTATCAGAAGTCGCGCTGTGTTGGCTCACGGTGCCGTGGTGCCTGATTGGACGGCATGTGGGCTGGGTGGGTCGCTCTGTGCAGGAGTGTCTCTCTGCGGCCCGGAGAGCGTTAGGAAGGCGCACAAAGGGCTGATTGATGACGGCGGACGCACCAGAGGTGGGGAGAAGCCCTGTGCGGTCTGTCTGCGCTGCAGGATCGATGACGTGATGAACGGCCCCTGAGCGCTTTTAGTGGGCCACCCTGGGCGCTCGCCGTAACCTGCAGCACACAGGGACGTGTGTATTGATATGAGGAAGAGGAGCACGGTCAAACAGAGCAGTGAAATATGACCGCCCGCGGATGATGAATGAGCTGTGTATTGCGTTCACCCCCGGGCTTCCCGTTTGTCAGATCACCACAGGCCCAGTGCGCTCTCACTCGCTGATCTGACGCCTCGTTTACTTCCAAATTTTGGGGGTTTCATATTCCCGGAGGCCACGCAGAAATGTCTGCTCCTCATTCTGGCCCACGCTGCTGCCTTAACTGGTCCAAGCGGTCACTAATTATCTCTACTTTTTACTTCAGCGCAAGCACAGAAATAAGACAAAACACAGTAAATTGTCTATTGTTTGAAAAGTTTTTAGCATACTAAATCTCTAGAGCTGCTTAATTAATTAAAATGGAGAGAAGAGGTAGGGCGTTACTATGGAGATGCCATGGCAACCCCGTCCCTCACCCTGGTCTTCTTTTTTGCCCTCAGGGAGTCTATTCTTCAGAAGAAACTTTGGGAGCGTGTCTCTACGCACGTCATCGAGAACATCTACCTACCAGCGGCCCAGACCATAGACTCTGGGACCTTCAATACCACTGTGGACATCAAGCTGAAGCAGTGGACTGACAAGCAGCTGCCCCATAAAGCGCTGGAGGTACAGAGTCTGGCCGGGCGGGGTGTAGAGCCAACAGGCCAGTGCTGAAAGCCTGCTGCTCCTCTCTGCTACAGCTGTTCTCCACAGACACCTTATCAAAACGTAGCTAAAACAGTGTGTCCAGTTTCTTCAGGCACCATTCAATTCTCCCACAAAACAAGTGGCTTATGCAGAGCTGTGTGTGTACCTGTCTGTTTAGATATCATGCACTGAATGTTGAATGTTTGAGGAGTGCATGAATGGGGAATGGAGGTAGGATTAAGATAAACAGGCACCCAACTGTTAGCAACTGAGTGCTACACAGTATTAGTGAAAATGTCCAGAGATAGCCCTAACCCCCCCGCGCCCCGGCGCACACACCCGCGCACGCCCGCCCCCAGGCGGGCGGCCCGGCGGAGCGGGGGGGGGGGGGGGCCGGGCGGGGGGGGGGGGGCGGGGGGGGGCG
>JABJVR010000029.1:5819401-5833014 GCA_025773905.1 Chitala chitala
CCCTAACCCCCCCCCCCACACACACACACACACACACACACACACACACACACACACACACACACACTTACAGGTGGCGTGGGAGACCCTGCAGGAGGAGTTTGCACGCTTCATGGCAGAATACAAGGGCAAGGACCAGGACGATATCTTTGACAAACTGAAGGAGGCGGTCAAAGAGGAGAGCATCAAGCGGCACAAGTGGAACGAGCGGGCCATGGACAGCGTGGTGCGTGAGCCTGGGCCTTACACGCCTCTACATTTGTGCACATCTCACTGGGCAGCGTGGTGCGTGAGCCTGGGCCTTACACGCCTCTACATTCGTGCACATCTCACTGGGCAGCGTGTTAGTGTACGGAACACAAAACACGGTTGACTTCCTCGGTTTAGTGCGTGATCAGTGTCCCTAAAAATGTAGTGAGTTCTTGTTTAAGCGGAAGGTTTCCTTTTCTTATATAGCGTTCAGTTAGGATGTCTTCCCGTCCCTGTTAGCTTAGCCGCGTCACTAATGAGCCTCGCTCTCCCTCCCAGAGGGTGATCCAGCACAACGCCCTGGAAGACCGTTCCATCACTGACAAGCCCCAGTGGGACGCTGCCATCCAGTTCATGGAGGAGACGCTGCAGTCGCGCCTCAGAGACAGTACGTCTTTTCCCCAGAGCTCTCTACCCCTGGCTCCACCTGGTGTCACTGACCACCGTATTCACCCTGTCTTTTTCACCCAGCTGACTCTGTCATCAAGGACATGGTGGGTCCCGACTGGAAGCAGAGGTGGATCCACTGGACCAGCCGTACGCCAGAGCAGGTCAGGCCCCGTGTGACATGTTTGCCAGACCAGGAGCATTCGGCTTATTAAGGATATTTTTGGGCTTTGACTGGAAAGTGTCATTTCTGTATTTCCGAAATCATTTCTGAACAAGCTGCTTCATGTGCTGCATATATAACCACTGTCGTGTACCAAATAACATATAATGCACTACCTACTAATAAGTGTAATTTAACTGTAATTATGTAGTTAAGTGCAAGTAATTACATTACAGTTACACAATTAAATATACACGTAAAATATATAAAGTAGATTTAATTGAAACTTGCAACGTATGTAGACATGCATGTATGTTTATGACGTGTTGTGTACGGGAGCGTGACCGTGATTTGCTGCGTGCAGCACATTCGAAACGAAACCAAAAACGAACTGGAGAGGTTGCTTAAGCTGCATGAGGAGCACACGGCATACCTGGCCAACGACGAGGTCACCACCGTGCGCAAGAACTTGGAGACCCGAGGGGTGGAGGTCGACCATGTTCTCGTGAGTTTCACATCGAAGCCCAAAGATCTGCAGAACCAGAATTTGCCAGAATGAAAGGCTAACTGAGAACCCCGAACATGCAAACAGCCAGCATTACTACACGGTCCGTGTGATGCTTGGTGTAGGGTGTAGGGTGTATGCGCTACATGGAATCGGTAGCTGTCTGCTTGTCTCATTAGAGCTTCCTCTCCTGGCAGATCAAGGACACGTGGCACCAGCTCTATAGACGGCACTTCCTGCAGAAAGCGCTCTTTCACTGCAACCTCTGCCGCAGAGGCTTTTACTACTACCAGCGGCACTTTGTGGACTCTGAGGTTTGGTCCTCCATCTGCTCAGCTCAGTGACTCTCAGTTGAAATGTCTGTGTGCAGCCTCCACCCTCTCTCTTTACCACCAGTGTTATACTTTTGTTATTGCAAAGGCCTTGCACATACATGCTGTGTACTTATACTTATACAACCCCAACTTCTAATGCTTACTTTGTATTGGTTTATAACAAATGAATGTATTGAATCAAAGATGTACAATGTCAGGATTGTCATAGTTTGGGGGCATATAAGATTAGCTCACATTCACCAGCTGTGGAGTTTTTGCTGGTTTCAAAGTTTGTGAAAGGGGTGTGTGGATATGCACATGCTCAAACACACACACACACACACACACACACACACACACACACACACACACACACGATGGCCCACATAAAATCTGCTGCTCACCGGCTGTGTATGTGTGTGTGTGTTTCAGCTGGAGTGTAACGACGTGGTACTATTCTGGCGGATCCAGCGAATGCTCGGAATCACAGCCAACACTCTGAGGCAGCAGCTCACCAACACAGAAGGTTAGTGAGAGCGATGTTCAGCCGCCAGCTTTTCTGGTGCTCAGGTAGGTGCTCAGGCAGACTCAGGTGTGCCGCCTCGTTTAAGATGCTGGTGTAACACTTTTCATTTCATTTGAATAGTGGAAGGAGAGATGTTGCTATTGCAGTACCACATTCAATTATAGCTCATCTCGTTAGCTTAACAGTGTAGGTGGATGGGGTCGACTCGTGAAATTCACAAGTGTAAGGTCATTTTAGAAGGATATGACGAAGTCTCATTGGGAGTGACATGATGAGTGTCGTCTTTGATGGGTGTTAAGTAGAGGTTAACTGTCCCATAACTGTTAAAGCAGCAAGCATTATGTCATTGCTGTTTGTGCTTCATGTTAATTGGTTGGCTCTCTTCTTAGTGCGACGCCTGGAGAAGAATGTCAAGGAAGTTCTGGAGGACTTTGGAGAGGACAATGAGAAGAAAGTCCAGCTGATTACAGGAAGGAGAGTGCAGCTAGCTGAAGATCTCAGTAAGTATTCAGCAGTCAGACAGTATGTTCTCAGCACGCATCACTCACTCAAAGATTGTAGATGTTCACACAGCCACAAACTCACCATTTGGATGATCTGCACAATTACTGGCATCATTCTTCTACCTGCCTTCCACTTGACAGCTTTTTGACTGCGTAATGGCACCATGACCTTTCACTTTAATAAATATAAAATAAACTTTACTCTATATAAAATAAGCTTTACTCTAAATTTTGTACTTTATTTTGACAATAATTACTTTAAAAAGTATTTCTTGATATTCGGCATTGCTTAAGTCACAGAAAAGATTATTGACCAGTAGAGGGCAGTGTTTGTCAGTTTAAAATGAAAAGTGGTCGGCCTGAGCGTAGTTTCATTACAACGAAGCTGGTGTTTGTCCAGATTTTCTTTTTAAAAAATTACCCATCAGTTGGTGAGTACCTTAAATTTGACACCACAAAAAACAATTCCATATGTTTTGTTGAATTTTTGGAAAGAAACGAACGTTATAAAAACACAGCTTTACAGCTCATCTTAACAGGAGCTCAGCCTTAGGGTCTGTTGAGTCACATAGGCGGGGGGCAGTGGTTGTGTGTCTGGGATCTGTTTGTGTGGTCTGTGTGTGCTGTGTTTGGTCTGTGCGTAAGACCTGCGAGTTTGGTCTCTGAGTGGTCTATGTGTTTGGTCTCTGAGGTCTGTGTGTGGTCTGTATGTTTTGGTCTCTGAGGTCTGTGTGGTCAGGCCATGATCTTTGAGACAGATCATTCAGGTTTGCCTCACGTTCACCCTGTTTGGGAATCTCGACTGCGTGTGTCCTTGAAGGATACACACTGACAAATGTGTCCCAGGGATGTGCTTCTGCTGCCGTTTGGACAGGAATTTGTGAACACAACGCAAATACGTTGATTTCATACACGGCATACAGGCAGCCTTCTGTGATGATTAATTTGTTTAAGGAGTGCTCGCATTCTTCTGTAAACAAAAGTGTATTAAGTTGCCTAAAGTGGAATGCTTGAAAATGATTACGAATGCCTTCTGTCCCACAGAACATCTCAAAACTGTTCTTGTTCAAGAAATAAGAGTGTACGCAGTGGAAATGAGCAGTGTAAGAAGGCAGTGTTTGAATGTGTTTTGTGAATTTTGAGTTTTTCCCTCTGCTGTTTCTAACAGAGGCCAGAATGATGTTCCAGGAATGTCCGATTCCTTAGAGAATTACTGAGCACAGTGCAAAGCCAAAAGTGACTTTTGTTTTTCACAAATGTTGGATAATTTACATAATTTACTATTAAGCAGCTTGTTTTTTTTTTTTTTTTTTTTTTTTGTGCCATGTCACAGGAAAATTATTCAGGTAAACACATCCACCACTCAGTCCTAATTTATAATAATTTATATTCACAGGTAAGCACCTTTTTTGAGCTACAGTACAGAAGGGTACCAATTTCAGCATGTTTCGCATTTCTGTAGCCAGTCTGTCGTTTTTAATATGAAATATGTAATTTTAATATGAAATCTTTTTCTTACACCTTGTGTAGTGACCTCCTGTGTAAAGCATCTTGGTGGCTCCATGGATTGTTTACTTCTGTGTTTGGTCCCTTTGAAGACTGCTGTGCTACATGGTGCAGGCTGGGAAACGGTCAGCCTTGTCCCCTGTTTGTTAAAGCAGGTCAGGGGCCCCTGTTGTGTGGACTTTTTCATCATGAGTAGTAACAGTAGTCATGGCGAGGGCTTTGTGACGGTTGAGTTGCCGGCCTTCCAGGAAGTTCCTCTCAGCTTTTGGCCAGAATGTGTTTAAGTGGGCAAGTCCAGGCAAATGTTGTGCCTCTAGCCAGAGAAAGCTTTCAGCTGTTGGCCAGAGCTGATAACTACCTTTGAGAGAGGACTGCTTTTATGACAGCAGCGTGGTCTCTGTGCGTGGAAATGCACGGGTGAGCAAAGGGTTGGCGTGGCATCGTTTGGCACCATGTTGCTGCAGTCGGAAAGTGTGCCTTAGACGTGATGGGATAGAAATAGGCCCGTGTCTTTGTCAGACCCGCCTGAATGCATGCCCATGCACTAACACGCAGCGTCTGAGGCTGTGCACACGTTCTATATCTGCATCTGTGAGCGACATAAAAGCACCATCTTAAAAAATAAAAAATAAAAATTTGGAGCAGCTGTCTATTCGTATAGGTTTTATGCTTTTGACGAATTTGACTTTCATCCCAACACGTGTACCCAGCGCAGACTGAGCTCTGCCCATTTTTCACATAATTCAGCATCGATGCCTCACTTTTCCTTTATCTGTTGCGCAAATGATGTTTTGTTTTCACATGAACTAAAGTGTCCTTGTTGTTCAGCGCCTGTCTTCGCCCAGTAATGTGACAGAACAGAAGCAGGAGAAGAGCCAGCTGTGTGCTCCTCTTCCTAATAGTGAGAGGCAGACCAAAACGCCCTCCTTCTCAAAACCTGCTCGTCCTTTGATCTCCTCTACCTCTGACAAGGTCAATAGACGCACATCTACGGTCATGCTTTATTTGAGCAGCTTACTTCATTTCCAGTTTTTCTTTTCTTCCCCCCCACTTTTCTGAGTGCTATCGGCAGGAGGAAAGCCAGGAGTGGTTTCCCTGCGCCCGCCCTGTACAAAGCGGAGGAATTCCTGGGCCTGCCCGGCCTTGCTGTCTTCCTGCACAAGGTGGCAACGTGTGCTTGGCTCCGGGAGCCTTTTCATGTGGGATTAGGCAACGTCTGCAGTGGCACGCCGCCTCCCCCCCCCCCCAATCTTTCCCGAGGGGAGCCCAATGTCGGCACGCTGCCTATACGGCAGGTGCGCACATCCCCCGCCCCCACGGGGCAGGGCACAGGGGAGACGGTCCGCAGGCTGCCAGACACGCAGCACGGCACGCCCGGGCTTGTCAGTGCTGCTGTCCTCAGTCGCACAGAGCAGGAACAGGCAGACACGGATGGAGGGAATAAAAGAGAACACACGTTCCCTCATTAAATCACACGATGTGGCTCAGCGTACTGTTTAACTGCAAAGCTGAAGTTACTGATGGCTTTAGAGACAGTTTTGTTCTGTTTTAGAGCACACTTAATGGGAGAACGTTCTTATCACCCTCCGTAGGTACCTGGGACCACCCAGTGGTACCCATCTGGAAGTCTGTGCTGTAGTTCCTGAGATATTTACAGTAGGGATTAAATGATAACTGTAATTACTGTTAATGTAGTACACAAGAACTGAAGGTTAGGGGTACAAAGAGAAAGGTGGTAACAAGAGTCCCTAAATGCTGTGATGGAAAGAGTGAGCATGAGTGCAGGAGGTGTGCGTGTGTGTGCGTGTGTGCATGTGCGTGTGGGGCCGGAGGTTGCTTACCACAGAGCTGCTTTTCCTGCAGGTGACGGAAAGGTCAGCTGATGCAGCCCACCTCCATGCCTGTTTGGAGAAGGGGGAATACCAGCCACTTCAGCTGGATAAAGACAAAAATGCAGCCCCCCACACACACACAGCAAGCGCACACTGGTGCTCTCAGGTTTCAGGTGGGGGCGGGGCACAGGGGAAGTTAAACCTCAGTGGTGCTGAGTTAAAGCTTGCCTCTGGGAGTGGGGCATGTGGGCCTTTGTAACAGGCTGGAAGGTGCGTTTACCATCCGGTATTGTAGTAGTTAAGGAGCAGGTCGAATGTACAGAATGACTGTTGAAAGACATGGGGGGGGAGAATCTTCCTCTGTTGAGAAATTACTACTTGAACAGATTTGGTGCGTATGTATGGGTGTATAAGGATACCCATAAATTGTAAAATTGAAATTTTTAACATTGTGTAATTTTGTGAGAATATCTGTTGAGCAGATACGTATGCAGATAACTTAGACTTTTTCCCTTTGTTTTGTATTATACACTGCATCGTGCACACTGGCCTTCCTGTGTGTCTTGCTTTTGTTTTTGCCTTTGCTTTGGCCTGCTCTGTGCCCGAGGTCAGGAGCCCCTTCTCTCAAAGCCCTTTCATTCCATCTGCAGGGGATGTGACCCCCCCACCCCCAGAGTAAACTGTTTACTGGAGGCTGACACCTCGAGCAGACTCCAGCAGCGTGTGTCTGATAAGGAGGTCTGCTGCTTTCTGTCAGGACTTCGACCCCACAGAGCCTCAAGTCAACAGTTTATGTGAGGCACCGCGCATCGGCCGCATAGCTGGGAAGGAGCCTCCCGCTGGGGCGCGTCGGGATCAATACCAGAATGCCGCTGCTCCACACTGTCCAGGTGTTTTAGGCTGTCCTGGCGCCTGGATTAGTATCAGTGGAGTGGACTTTGTTACTCTCAGCAGTTTTCCTCACTAAATGGTGTCCGCTGATGTGAGGTTCTCAGTCGCTTTGGAGACAGGACAGGGTTGCAGAGTGCATGAGAGTGAAGTTCGGCATCATAAATGCTTCCTGCCCTCCAGCTTGAGGTGCTGGTCTCCCAAATTAGCATGGTGAGAGGAAGTTGGAGATTAATGACGGATGCACCCCCCCCCCCCTCCCCGGACTTCTTCTGCGAGTAGGGGGTGACAACGTAAATCATAGTCACTGTGTTTTACGGTGCGAATGCCTTTCTGAGCATTGTGCATGAAGTAAGATTCGCAAGTCTGCCCTGACACGTGGCAGCGGTGTACAGAGACGCACTGCATAAATATGTAATGCTGCACATTGGCCAGCATAACACTGCACCCGGGCCGACCCGCACACCTCTGCCTGACGCCAGCGCCCCTGTGGCTCCAGCTTCCTGATGACTGACACCTGGTCTGAAAGCATAATGTGCAATAAAAAGCAGCCCCCCTTCTCACCATTCCCCTTTCTCAAACAGCACCACAAATTACTGCGTGACCTGACACTGGGTGGTATCTTTGGGGCGGGGGGAAAAATGCAAAAGGTGCGTAATGGTGCTCACACTGTCTGGGCCTGTTCTGTGGAATGCTCTCATCTGCTATCTTGTGTCTTCAAGAGCCCTTTTATCATTTTTCTCCAGGGATTCTGGTCTCAGTCAGCGGTAAGGGCACCATTCTCCATCTACCTCGGATAATGTGGATGAGAGTTCATCCTGTAGCCAGGGGTCGACTCGTGAATGCGACAAATTCTGTTTAAGCCAGACCTCAGATCTCCATCGGGCTCTCGTGCCGTTTTTAAACACCTGATTTTTTACGTTCTCTTGCGTCTCCTTCAGCGGCTTTCGAAGAGGGGAGCTCACTTCACAGAGATAATAATCTTGATGGGTGTGCAGTGCCAGGTCCTGGAACTCTGGATGAGCTGTCTTACTAACCTAAAACAGAAAGTTGATAACGCAGTGGGAAGTAGTCGTAGTGCCCACTTTAACCAGTGACATCACTTACCTGTGTATGTCCCGTGTACTGCTGTCTGATGGATATATGCAGCATGTTAACTGAAAGGGCTGAAGGGAAGGTGCTTCACACGTTCAGCAGGGGAGCCGTGGGCCTCTCGTGTGGCCCTGATAATGTTTTGACAACAGCACTGCAGAGATTAATGACCCGTCCTTCCTGACCTGTTTACCATCTTCCATCTGCTCTCCCAAAAATCCTTCCTCTCATCTTTTAAGTCTCTCCTCTCCTCCCTCAAATTAGGGATTTTTATGGTAAAGTTATGCATTTTTTTATTCTTTGTAATGTAATGACTGTGGGTACCACCCCCATCCCCCAGCACAAAAACACATGGACGGGTCAGCAAATTTAATGTTAAAAACACACGACAAGCACGATGTTCACAGCACTTCATGACAGCCCTAACTGGTGGGGGTGACTGGCGCCTAGCGTCTTGGTGACAGCTGGACTACAAGATGTTGGCAGCCCTGCACCAGCCGGCAGCGGCCGTGACCTGCCGATGGCGGCTGTCGAAGCAGCCCCCTCCCCTTCCAATCCTGTCCACTGTCCATTCACTGCCCATCTGGCTCTGGACATGTAAAAGGGTGCGGGGGCCATAGAGGTCCAGCTCATGCTAATTCGTCACCAGCTTCCACAGACTCAGTGAGGCAGCAGCACGTTGGGTGGGTGGGGGGACTCATTAAAGGGAATAAAGGGACTCCTGCCCTGCCTACATGGCTCAAAGCAAAACCGACTCGCATAGCTACTCTACATCACACACACAAATGTTTGCACGCTTTCATATATTGTCTCATGCAAATGATGCACTGGAGACTGAGATACGAGCATATCCAGCGCTGCTGTTCTGCATCTTCACAGATGCTGTGATTGGCAGTAGTTGTTTCGTAAGCATGCAGGATTTGTGTGACGAGGTGAGACTTGAGCAGCATACAGGCAATGGGCCGACATGGAGAGCAGCATAGAGAGAAGTCACGAATGCTGGTTATCTGGTTCCCATGACGACTCTGCGGTTTTCTATAGACATCCAGAGTTGTACTGGTGGAACTGTTGATGAGGAGTGAACTGTTGCATTCACGTGACTTGTGTCAGTGTTATACATGTGCTACTAAAAGGTTTGCATATGGCTACAAGCTTATGGAGATATTCACACTAAAATATTGTTAGTAAGAAGTAAATCCATTCTGAGTCAAAAAAGTCTTAAATGTATCTACTTCCTTTGTAAGCCTGCATACCCTTAGCTCATGAATCTAAAATAAACTATAAGCATTTATGCATATATAAGAAAAGAGGAACAAATGCAGTTTTCATATAACAGGATTCTTAATATTGTTTTCACAAACTGCTCTGAAAGTCTAATCCGTCTTCTTAACCAGGATCGTTTTCTTGTACAGGCTGATAAAAGCAAATCAGTGTGGCTAAAGTTCAAAAGTCAGCAGCTGCAGGCTACGCAAGTCTCTGCTTTGGTCATATTGATGTACTGAATACGTACTGTCAATTCACCTCATGGATTTTAAAATTAGGACTTAATTAAAGGTACACTGAAACATGCGATGCTGTAGTGGCAGAAGTATGGAGCAGTTTATATTGAGATTTTTCTGCTCAGTCTGTTCATTGATGACACATTTGTAAAATGAACAAAACTTGGCCTTTGTTTACAATAATATGTAAGGGTGTTCATGTTTACATTTTGACTTGCTGATTGTGTTGATGTGCGATTATTCAGTCGACAGCACCTGCTCTGCTGAGTTGCAGTACAAACGTATGCCTCACTTAGCATTTATACCTGACGTGAAAAACGCTTCGATTTGGCCTGCTGCTTGGCCAGGTGTACAACAGAAGAGGTCTGTGAAGGAAGAGATCTGTCATGCAGACCTCGGCATGAAGCGTGCCAGGCATGAGTTTACCCATCAGTCTGGCCAGGGTCGGTGTGCAGAATGTGCTGGAATTACTTAATCATCACTTTTCAGTGCCGCTGGAGTCATCCCATACAAGCTGGATTAAGTCTCTTTTTCTTGTCCTCACCTTCCCCTCAGAGGTCTGCGCCTGCGCTTTGTGCTCCACCCGTTTTCCCGAGACACACTGTTTCAGAGTCTAATTACAGGTCAATTAAAGCCGTTAGCAGCTTCTCCGACACCGCGCATGTGGGAGCTCACCAGTGAGAAAGCAACAGTGAAAGAGATATCATTTCTTTTGGAGATCAGCACAGACGGCTCTGAATGGCGGGATTGTGCACGGGCGCTGAATGGGTGAAGTCCTGCGCAGCACTCATGAAAAGCCTGCTGGGACGGGGGCCAGAGGATTATGGGAATATTCATGACGAAATAATGGAGGCCCATGAATTGATGTGTCTGGTGGCTCATCTTTTAGGTAAACAGAGCCTAAATGCAGTTGATATCCTGCTTTCCTGTGAGGAGTGTGGAAGAGTGACTCTGTTGCTATTCTTTTGCTGTTAAAGAAAATTCTGTCTCCACTTTGGTGTTCTTGCAGTTTTTTTTTTTTTTTTTTTCTTTCTACCAGATGGTGAAAACAGCATATGTCAGTTTCACACAATCCCCTTAAATGAAGCCGCATATGTATGGCTGGATCATCCTTGTTCTTTAAGACACCCACCCAATACTTTGAATTTTTTGTTGTAGTTTTTTTTTTTTTTTTTTTTTTTTTTTTCCCCCCGCGGGTTACAAAATTTGTTTTTTATTTTTTTATTTATATATTTAGAATAGGTGTGTTTTCGTAGCAAGTTGCTCACGTTTCTGGTTCGTGAATACCAAAACAGCAGGAACACTGTTGCCTGCTTTGAGACATATATATTGCTCCAATAAGGAGTCAGAAAAGAATGACATGTGAGTTTCATACATATTAATTATAGATTTAGAAACCTACACATGATAAGCAACGTTTCCTGTTTTCTTTACAGCAGACAGAACTATGTGTTCATGGACTTCAATCATATAACTACTTTTTCTCATTATTATACATCTATGCAGGCTTTAATGCACTAAGATTTAGTAGTTTGTGTTTTGGGCTTGCTTACAGCTTGGTGGAGTTCAAGATCTAGGCTGAGTTTTTCAGTCCATGCCTTTTATGGACAAGTGAAAATTGCTGCTGTCCTGTGTCGCTGGATGTCACTGTATCTTAGCAGCGTTTTTCTGTAGCGTTGCCCGTTAGCAGCCCCGTTAATCCTAGGGTGAAACTATGTTATTTTCCCACTCTCTCCGCCTTCATTTTCCCCGGTCAGAGCTTTGTGTGCCATGCTAGATTGTGTTTCACCTCTGCACCTGCCATGTCAATGTACCCCCTCTCTGGCTAATGCCTTCATTAGGTGCTGTAATCTCCCCCCCCGCCTCCTTTGTGCCTGGATATGTTAACAGAGTATCAAAGGAGCGCAAATCTTTTTCAGAGCCCGCCAAGCACGGGGAGAGAGACGTGTTCCAGCACCTGCCCTCTCTCCCGGCCCGCGTGTTCCATGTCAGGGCATGGTGAAACGCTGATATGGCCGCCAAAGCCTGACATGCAGCTCTTTAGAATTACTGAGCCGCAGTATAGGACACCTCTGTGCTGATGTAGTGACGTGTTTCACCATAGTCTTCAGGCGTTGTGAGTGTGCTTCGAAACTGCCCGTTGTCCCCTTTGTAAGCAATAACTCAACTCAAAGTCTTGAAAGAAATGGTGTTGATACACTATGTCCATGAACTGCTTGTGCTACAGAAGGAAACCTTATCAACCTGTGTACAGTGTGGTCACTCACAAGTGGTCCGGTAATTCAGAGTAATATGTCTGTGACTGCCTTTCAGAGGAAAGTGCATATGTTGATGTCTGCTTTCTTCAAAAACGGAGGTGAAATAGAGAAATGTCAACAGCAGATTTAAATAGGCAGCCTCTTTATGTGTAAAACTGTGTGGAAGCTGCTGAGATAGAAGAAGCACCCCTCTTTACGGAGAGCGTTTAGGCAGGAGTCAGTGCAAAGGCAGTACGAGGAATTCTGCCTTCCTGAGCAGGCGGGGTAAGACGGCTGCAGTCATTGGTTGAATAGCGGTTTTGTTGCAGGGCTTTGTGCTGCGCGTTGTTTAATTCCACATCTGAAAAACCTGCAGATTAATGTAGCTTCGTGTGAGAACATGTGAATTCCTTAGTGTTTCACATGGGTTCCTCAAATATGTTGTGAAAAGGGGCCATGAAAGGGGGGCTATTGGGAGCCGCGGGGTTTGGGAAGAGTCAACTGTCCCCTCTGTCCATCAATAAGATGAGACATTTGTCATGAGCCAGTTGTCGTTTTTGTCCTGCGCCCGTATCCTCCTCGGTGTTCCCTTTCCCTGTGATCGTATCCGTGCTCAGAGGGACAGGCCTGCAGTAATGACCGTGTCACAGGGAGCTTTGATGTGGCGTGTGTGAAGGTGACATACCCCGTGCTCCGTGGGGCTAAGTGGAAATTTACACCGGCCTTTCATTATTAGATCTCCTTACAGCATCAAAGTGCACCTTTTTTGCTTTCTTGACATGACGATGGGAACCATCTGCTTCACACCGCGCGGGTGATTGAAAAGAGGTCGGGGTAACACAATGGCGCCCGACTGCTCCCTTATTCCAGTGAGAAAAACGGTGGAAAACATGATCGGTGTTTGCGCCAAACCGTGAAGTTTTGAGGGATTTTAGACCGGGCAATGGGAGGCTCATTTTACTCCCTGTGAACAATTCCAACAGTGACATCACCACACAGGTTCCAAGGGGGCAAAGGGCACCATGGGTACACAACTCATCCCATGGCGTGCTTCTGAGACCCCCTTATTAAGCCTTTTTTACTGAAAACTGTTCCCACCTGTCACTCTGTCATCTAATACATACAAAAGTGCCATCATTTTTATGCCTTTTCAATAACAGCAGCATGTTTTACAAATGGCGTGTGTATTGACATCTGTGTGTATTCACATTCCGTGTTCCTTTTTTCCCCCCAGAAAAAGTACGGGAAATTCAAGAGAAACTTGAAGCTTTTATAGAAGCCCTTCACAAGGAGAAGTGATACAGCAGGTAGTTCTGACATGAACATGTACAAATGTATTTTGTGCGTACCGTTTGCTGTAATGCTGTGTCACCTGTGTATTCTGTATAAAATACAAAGCACTGTATTTTAAACTGTTGTAATTTAATTTGTCAGTGTGCTGCCTCCATCCCTGAGATATCAAAGTGCTTCCCATGAATGGGTTCACCTCAGCATAAATTAATTGTTTCTGCGAAAACTTACAAGCCTCTTAAAGCCACGAGCAAGGGTAACATTTTGGAAGACAACTGCATTGCTAAGATCTATGTTAAATTAGCATTGTTTTGCTTTCCAGAACTACTGGATCCACACTAGTCATCACTGAAATGCAATGATCAAAGAAGACCTACTCTAATTTATTGCCTGCTCTTTCTCCCTACATCCCCTTTGATTTTAATGTTGGTGGCTTAGCTTAATGCAATTTAAGATGAAAATGATAATAAAGAGGCACTGTAAAAAAATGAAAGGAAATCTTGAAAAAGTTTTTTTTTTTTTTTTTTTTTTTTTTTTTAATTGACCCACAAGTGTTTGTTAAATGTAAATCTAAGAGGTGGGTTATTTTTAAAAAATACTCTATTTATTAATAGAGTGAAGT
>JABJVR010000029.1:5833114-5901553 GCA_025773905.1 Chitala chitala
GCTCTGGGATGGGCTCCAGGTTTCCCTGCAACCCTCACCAGGAATAAGCGGTTAAGATAATGGATGGATGGATGGATATGATGAGAGACAGGACTAGAGACTTATTTGGTTAAACAACAGCGACTTCAGCTTTTGTGTTTAGTTTGCTACACCTACCAAATTTTGTTGAGCTTTTTTAAGAGTGGGGACAGAATATGAAGTAAAACAGAATTTTCTATCATTGGTAAATTCTGGGATATTATTATAATATTATTATTATTATTATTATTATTAAAAATCTATGTGATTCAATGATGATAGTATTTTTGCTTTAAGAATTTTGATATAGGTAATTTTTAACATTATATAACAGTCATATGTCAAAAATTTTTGAATTATATTATGGATCAATACAGTTATCATGGACACATGGAACATATGTCATCTTTTTTCAACCACATTTTTTATTTGTTTTTTATGCAATTTGAAAGTGTCAATAAAATGACATGTATCTAAACTAAATCAGTGTCTTGTTTTTGGAAACTATAAGACATTAATTATAGAGTGTATATTTTAGAGACATATTTACACGACACCATTCCTCAGTGTTGGCCACTCCACGTCTGTCAAAATGTCCCCTCCCATCACTGCCCTTTTGTAAATTTCCCCCTGGCCTCAGGAGACCAATTTAGAGTGTCTACCTGCCCGGGGCATGTCTTCCCCCGAAACCTGACCCTGTGACCCCTGACACATAACCTCAGTGTTGAAAGAAATCACACAGGATCATTCGAGCGAGACCCTGCACCCCACCCCCCGTCCACACGCGCGCACACACACACACTCCCGGTCCACACCCCACAGGATGTGACTGACCGCTCAGTCCACTGGCTTTGGGCGGTAAGGCTGCTGTGAAAGATGAGCCATGAGGAGCTGCCAGGATTCGGGTCAATACCATCCTAATTAGGTGCACTGGCACAACACAGCTGCTGAACAGCACAAAGATGCATTTATAGACAGCACAGTTACAGTGCCACTCAGAATTAACGGGCTAAAACAACACAGTGCCCACGATGGGGGGCGGCACTGTTCCTCAGAGAGATTCTGGCTCTTAGTCCAATGGTTCTTCTATTGAAAATGTTTACGAACACATATCTTCTGTTTAATTCAGGTTCATTAATAAGCAGTCAATACAAATGAAAACCTCATTCATAACAAAGGTGCGTTTTCCTGAATTTCCAAACAAAATTTGAATATAGACACCTTACATTTGCCTTCTTTAAGTTTTAACATTAGTTTCAAACAGTTACCTTATTAAAAAGTCTGTATTACAACAGGGAGAGCTTTTAACATAGTATGTGATAGACGCTTAATTTTTCAACTTTCAAACAGTAAGTATATACTTCTATAAAGTGTATATACTTTGTTAACAAGCTTTACTAGTGTGTAATCTCTGACATCATAGGGTGTATATTTGTCATGTTTCAGCAGGATTTTTCAGCAGAAAAATGTGAGGTTATCATCCTTGTCCAGGCATGTGATGTTTATATGTTTTATATAACGAAAATGTTTTATAGATGGATGTTCATATTATGTATTAATATGATCCACATAATTTAATCAGATTTATTTCTTGTGTTGGCCACATCCTTATGAGTTTGCCATGTGCATTTTATCATTTTCATTGACTATAGCAAGCAGCAGTAATTTTAAAGTACAGGTGGGTCCCAAGATTTGTAATTAATGTGTTCTTCCACCCATTCTGTAAACCGGTTTTGCTCATGCTAGAACTTCCCTGGTTGATAGGGCAAAACTAAACTGTCATATAATTGATATAAATGAGTTTCACACATTTGTGAGTTGGCTTTCATATCCATCAGGTGCATGTTTACTGTCAGACAGGGTGCTGAATATGAAGTTATTTATAAAAGCACAAAAAATGTCAGAAATTTCTTATGTAAGTACAGATTTACATATGTGAGAATGATGCATATAGAGAGCTCTCTGTGCTATATTTCACTAGCCATACTGTCTGAAAATTATTTATTGTGGTTTAACAATTCAAGTCCAAGAGTTTCATGAAAAAATTAGTTTCAACAGCACACGTTTCTTTTCCTGTGTTTTGGTACAAAATCTTGTTACATCTTTGATGTTCTGGGGAAAGGCAGGCATAGTTATTTCTAAACTTGTCCATTTAGAAAAATGGCTGCAGAACCAATGCATTCTGTAGTCTGTGCATTTAAATTCTTTATGCATGACTAAAATGAGCAAAAAGGCATGTATAAACAGTGCATTGAAAGCAACTAATTACAATAAATTACATTATTATTACTTAACTGTCACCAGAAAAGACATGAATGTAACCTAGGAGTTAGAGAATGATGACGGTTTACTTTCAAACTCATTATTATGTACTTTACCTAAACTGGTGTGCTTTAAAATGCAGGAGTACAGGATTATATTCCTTTGTGCTTTTAGTAGAAATACACTAACAGAAATGCCACCAGCCTTAAGGCTATAAAGACTGGTGTTCTTAATAATGAATGTGTGACCCGTGGTAAATTTGCTGAATTTTTGTTACTGTTGTTATTTTTACACATGTCCTCACAAAGAACATTCATATTAAGAGGATGATTGAAGACAAAGGCTAAGAAAACCTAAAAGAACTGAAAGGAAAGAGAAGAATGACTTGCCTCACCCTGATGAAAATGGCAATCCAGGATGATCCTTGGTAGAGCACTGCCAACAATGAGGGCAGAAGGAAGGGCCAAGGCAGCAGTGTCCATTCTTCTGTAGGGTCGCCATGTCAACCCCAATTCTGTATCCAAAGCGGTGTCCAAGGTGGGCCCTCTCATCCATCCATATTCTAATCAGATGGATTATAGCGTCAGCTATTCTGTGTCCAGACATGTCCAAACACGGCCGGGTCAAAGGGTCGCACCCCGTGGCTGACCTCGGCCCCACTGGCCGCAGCGCCAGCCCCGGCTCGGGCCTGTCCGGGCAGACGCGGCAGTCCGGGATCTCCCGCCGCGCCCAGCTTGGTGGGCAGCTGCAGGGGCACTCTTTAATCAGCTCAGAGCCCAGGCCAGCTTTGTACAGCTGCCTGACAAAGAGCAGCCCATGAAAGAGGGGCCAGCCGGGTCAGTCCGTCAGCAGAGGCCCGCGGCGTTTCCAATACCACTAATGCCACTCAGACTCACAGGCACCGCTACACTGATAGACTTCAAGTGTCACACTCACTATTTATTATGACCACTGTTTCTGCTGCTAAATGACCTAAACTAACCGAAACAGTTACTTGAAAAACTGACCTTTTTCTAATCTGGAATCAAAGTCTTTAAACAATTCATTTTACTCTCTCAAAGTCGCTTTTAAGATTTACATTCTGTTATTTAGCTCTTTACTGCTAGTATATATCCTGCTACGCATCTGAGCTGTCCACTTACAAAAACATTGTATATTTGTATAATGTTTTTTAGTAACTTTTCTTAAAGGTATGGTCATATACATTGGATGATAGTATTCAGAAGTCACAGTATGAACTGGCATCAGAAAGGCACTGGATTAAGAACTCTGAGTGGAGTTTCTAGATACAATCACGAAGTTTATAAAATTCATCAGAAAGAGAAAAGGTTAAATATTGATGGTCATTCATCTTTATGCTGTTAAGGGTCACGGGGAAGCCTGGAGCCCATCCCAGGAGACATAGGGCACAGGGCAGGTGATACCCAGGGTGGGGCAGCAACCCACCACAGGGCTCACACACACGCTACGGGCAATTTGGAGACACCGATCAACCTAACCCGCGTGTCTTTGGACTGTGGAAGGAAACCAGAGAAAGCCCACCAAGTACAGGGAGAACCTGCAAACTCCATGCACACAAACCCAAGGCAGGAATCGAACCCCAGGCCTGGAGGTGTGAGGTAATGATATTGTTGTATTCTATTATATGTTCTAAGACAGCGATTACTGTGTATACCAAATATCCTAGAAACCATGCATTTTTCGCTTTAACTGGAATTGCTGAATATTTTTGAAAACAGTTCTCTTCATCAATGGTGCTACATCGACACTATTTCATAGGTGTGAACTGGCAACGTCCCCATAAATCAGGGTCTTTTATTAATATTCTACTGTCTTTTTTTTCATCATCATCATCATAAGAGAGTAACTGGGATGTGATGTGATCTATAACTGTGGTCTGCTTATGTTTTCCTGTGTTGGGATATCTTTGGTAGCTGAGGAAAAATGTGGTCGTATTGCATCAGTGCATCTTCAGCGCTGGAATAAACCCGGGATTTACACCTATTCAGCATCACTCTGACAGACTACCAGGAAGAGCAGGGACCCTGACAGGGGTCTTCGTTACCTTAGCTAACGAGGGCCTGCCAGCCTAGCATTCAGCTGCCAGAGCCAAGACGAAAAGATGTAATAGGTGTTTTGGTGGGGGTTGGGGTGCAAACTCAAAACAACCTCTGTGCAGGAAATGAGGTGATAAACTCACAAAATGAGTAACACACATAACGGATGCACAGCTGTGGTATTTCAAGTTACTGAGCGGTACTTCATATTAACTTTGAATGTAATATTTTAAGATGAGTCGAATGAAAGACCAGTGTAGTTTAAAATAAAAGGCCTAAATATGAATTGTTTTTTTTTGTACAGTGTTCATTTAACAGGAAATGGAGACCTTCATTTGGAGGTCTGTGACAGGTATGTTTTGAAATTGACAATGTTGTTCTTGCCATCCTATACAGTCAATTAGCACATTGATGACACCAAACTGGAGAATAGTTTTGAGTGATGGCTCAGGGCAAATGAAAAGGGAGAGAGGCGGATCGGTGAAATGCCCCAGCTGTCTGGAACAGGATGCTCGTGAGGGGATGGATATTTTATGAGGAGACCACTACAGCCTCTGCCAAAGTCTTTCCTTACACATACCTTCCACAAACAAACACCCAACCTGAGATTAATGACTGCTGGAAACAAATGTTGTCAAACACATCTACAAGAATCTTGCTTTTATAGAATGAGGTCATTTTTTTATGCACCAGCTCTGATTTCAAAGAATCATTAGTACTGCTGACACAGTTGTACTTGTCCTGAACCTGAAACAAAATTACATGAAAGTACATTCAATTGAAAAGGTTGATCCTTGAGTCCAGGTTCTGTGAACCAGTGGTAACAAGCAGATGACCAAGCAGAGCTGACCTTAGGCCCACCTGGCCTTGTGGGTGATGAAGTGTCTTACTCAGAGTTAAGATTGAAACAGAACCTCATCCCTATATATCTGCTCTAATGAGACCAGAGCACCACGGCTCTCCTGGTGTCCCAAACCGGTCACACTAATAAGAACAGCCAATGGGAGTGTTCCCAGTCACAGACCAAGAAGGGCAATTAAGTTAAATTGGGGGGCTTTGCAGAGGGCCAGCATGCAGTGCTCCCACCCCTCCACCCAGTTCATCGTGAAACAACTGACTTTGGTCGCTTGATAAATGAGGAGGGAGCACGAAATCTGCCGGTGCTCATTGATCTGGGATTAGCCAAGCAAAAAGCGCAGCTATTTTATTTGCTAATTAGTGGACTGTTGCATCGCAGTGTGTCAGAGGAAATACAGGCAAGGTGCATGCGTCCAGTCTGATCCATTAATGCCTCCTGTTGGGTCGATTATTTTAGCAAAAAGGACAGGAGACTGCCCCTGGGGCTCCACTCCTGCCACTGGGTTTTTTCAATTACTGTCAGAGGTGGCCTGTGAAAAATGGCCCACACGTTGCCTTCCGCATAAGCCAGCAGGGACTACATGAACGGGCAGCAAAAATACAGGTGACTCCTGTGCAGCAAATGCTACAGGAAGCTGCACTGGCCAGTGCACGGGAGAGACGTGCTCGAACACAAGACAGTGGCCTGGTCTGAGGTGTTTCTGTGTTTAGTTTACCACAGTGAGAGTCACTAAGAAAAAGGTGTCTTTGCTGTCTTTATCTTCCACAGTCCTCATTAAATAGCCAATGAATAACAAAATGCACTAAATGAAAGCTACTGATGGATCTCAAATTTGACTTTGATAACTAATAACAGCTGTACTCTCAGCCCCTTTATCTCATGTGTCACTCTACATGAGGTTTCATATGAACCAATATGAGCTAATTGTAATGTAGACTCTCCTAACAGGGTAATGCTTTGTCTGTTGTCTTAAACTCCCTCCCCCGTAAATTTTGCTTCATGCTGTGCTTTGTTTTGTTTATATTTGTTTTATTTTTTTGTTAGTCATTTCATTAATATTTTTGTAGTTTATGTGTTTTTCAGCTGATGTCCCTGTCAAGAGAGTTCATGGGTTATGCTGTTTAATGTTTTGTATGTGTTTGACTTTTAATCTTTATTAAAGACTTTCTACTGGCTAATGAGTCCTTTTCTTAAATCCACAAGCCATAACAGTAATCATATATGTTTTACTGTTTTAGCACACACACACACACACACACACACACACACACACACACACACACACACACACACACACACACACACACACACAAACAAACAAACAAATACAACAGCATGTTTGTGTGCAGGGAGCAGGTATACTTACACTGTAACTGAGTACTGATTCACAGTAAGAATCAGTATCAAGGAAATAACAACTTAAATGGTAATGGAAAAGAACAGATTTATCTTAAAATTTTGAAATAACGTGCACATTACCTGCTCTGTAAGCATGAAGAATGGTCACTCAAGACAGAGGGGTTGACTGGTGCACCAGAACCTGGTGACGGCCTCCACATAGCAGATTTACCTAGTTACACTTAATGGTCTCCAGGACTGGTGGAGCAGAAGATACATCTAATCACACTTAATGGTCTCCAGGCTTGGTGGAGTAGAAAATTATGGAGACCTGTAGAGGATGCCAAGGTGTGGTTCCACTTCTATCCATTTTATTGGTGCTTGTTGTACATGCCAGTATATCTGTGATATTTTGCTACTACCAGTGTTTGTATTATTTACTAACCCCTCACTGTGATCTGTCTTTGTCCATATGTGTGCCTACCGTCTGAGCGGGATGCCTTGTAAGAGCTGCTGGCACCTAGTGTACCTCCCTCACCCAAGGGGCGCCATGAGCCTGCTGAGAGTTACTTTAACACCTGGAGCAAAGAAGGACTACATAGTGCTGTTTGCATTCACAGTCTTAATCATAACCTGTGTATTCTGTAATGTTAGCATGCCCCAGAAGTTTTTCTTTCTCCACACTGTGGAGATTTTGGTTCCTCTCCTCTGCTGTTGTTTGGCCTTATTTGTATCTTTAACTTCAGTCATTCATTTGCTGTTATCTGAATTAGATCTGCAATTTCTTCTGTGAAGTACTTTGAGGCACTTTGTTGTAAAAGGCGCTATATAAGAAATAATGTAATGAATTATTAGGAAATCAAGCTTCTTTCTGCAGAAGAACATAAGAGATGGCCTCTGTCTGATCTTCTTATCTATCAGATTCTGAAGAGATAAGACCTTTGTGTGAGCACAAGGACAGAGGATTGATCACATTGTAGGCCAGCCATCAGTGCATAGTGTGACTATCCAAAGTGTTCTACATAATTATTTGATACTTGGCAAGCAGTGCATGCTTTGTATAGAAGACTAGTTATAGTTACATTAGCCTTGCCAGAGTAAACCAGAAAACCCAATTTTTGAACAGGTTTTGCAACAGCAGACTTCACATTTAGTGGCATTCCAGTCTAGCCGAAATGATTAAACTTTTGCTTTACTGCATTGTGACTCAAGGACCCCAGTTCTGCTCAGTCCACGCACTTCAGTAGCTGTCTCTACTTTGTGATGTTTGAGCCTGGATAATGGAGCTGAAAAGTGAAGTGGCACAGGTGGAGGTCCCAGGTGATTAATCAGCTCCAGGGCTGCTGGCATGCACGCTCCCTGCATGCTGCCTGATGGTATCTCATAGCTTCACACCCGGCCGCCTCACATGCCGCGCCCCACTAAGCTGACCTGTGGGAACTTGACCCAAGCGTGATTAGGCACAACTGTCATTGCGCCTGCATTCCAGCCAGTGGTTAAAAGGGCCACAGCTGGAGACAACCTGAGCTACAGGGAGAAATGCTTTGTGCTCAAAGTCTCAAACACAAAAGGGGGGGTGGCTGTGGGACATGATGATTGTGCATGCTGCCTGAGACAAAGCATATCAGCTTTCTCAAATCGCGTGCCTTGCGTTATTTAGAGGAGATGAAGGCCAGACTCTCTCCACGCCACAACGGACGCTCTGCTCAGCGTCAGCGTTGTGACACATCGTACGTGGGGATGCGTCACCTTCCGGCTGTCACACCAGAGCACTGGAAAGCAGCCACACAAGATGGAGGGGTCAATTGACTTCTCCCACAAATTGCTCCCTTCCCGTGCCTCTTGCCCACCACTTGGCTTGTTAAGGGGCCAACGTCACTGGCGGGGGCTGTGGCCCTGACAGGCTGGCCTGGGTGTCAGGCAGGCAGACTAATAAGGGCTAATTCATGAGCTGTCTTTAAAGCCCGTCGGGCAGGCGGCCAGGTTCCCAGGACACCTACAGCTCACTTAGCAGAAGAGAGGAGAGAGAGGGAAAGGCAGACAGGCCAAACAAAACACGAGAAAGGGAGCCAAAGTCAGTGTGGGACACATCGAGATCCCACACAGGTATAACCTCGCAAAGGGCTCCAATTTATTATTAGTGACACAAGGGCTATTCAGTGGGACAGGATGTCTAGGTTGGGCGTCCACGTCCAGGCCTCTCCACTTCATCACTGTAGGCCGGACGTGTCTGCAGGTCCTATTTGCTCTGCTTAGGGGGCGGAGCTAACGGCTCAAATGCACACGTCTGTTACTTAGAAATTAAGTTGAGATTTATTTAGAGCCTAATTAGCAAGCTGCATGACTCTCAGCCTTACTCGTTTCAATGGGAAATTGAATATTGTCAGACAAGAAGCTGAAATAAATTTATCCAAAGTTGTATAGGAAATTGAAACTTTTCTTAGTTTTACTGATATAGTTTTTCAAATAAAACACAACAGTTACACCAACCATTCAATAGTTTTGTCAATTTATATTAAGTAAACACAGTCCATTTAAAAAATTCAGAAACCTAACAGTATCCAGTAACACACACATTTATATAACTATACAAAAATATTACTGTTTTTATTTATTGTTTTGAGACAAGTTGGTATATTATGTTGATATTAATATAGTTTCTTGCAACTTAAATATTTTTCTGTGATAAACACTTGAACGTGTCCAGTAGAAAACTTGAGCAAAGCTGGTGATTTGTCATTTGATGATAATGTCATCAACAATAGTATTATCCTAATAACACTAAATAAAATTTAATTATTTAGTTTTCAACACTGTTTTAAAAATCTACACATTATCTATTTGCAGTTTTTTGATAATACAAGAAAAATACAGTGTTAAATGTTAGAATACCAGTTTTAGAATCCTAAATCCTAACACACACACACACACACACACACACACACACACACACGTTTATTAACAACACAAGTTTTGTTAATTCTACCCAAAAAGAATATACAGATTAAAAGTAAAAAAGCATTTGACCACAGTCATATTCACCTTTTTAGATCTTCATGCTATTTACTTTTTAGGGTCAGAGTGCACTAATGCAACACTGGATACATTTGAATTAGTACTATAACATCACAAATGTTAAGACTTACAAAAGTTATTCTACTCATTCCTTAAAATTTTTCAATTGTGATTCAGAACTTCAGGAACATTGTTCTGCTTCTCCACCACAACTACTTTAAGTGTTTTTTGGATTGACCCTTGAATTGAGTATTGAAAACTGAAACACAGTTGTCAGCAGTTGGGTGATGCTACTGTAGTGCTGATGTCCAGGTGCCACTCAATTAAAAGCCAGTTTGTCCTTTTGAGCACCACCGTCTTCTGGAACAATCCACCCCAGCAACTCCTTGGTGATCTGCTCTGCTTGGCTCGTACCACTCAAACCACATCACCGGGGACCTGTCACTCACTCAGTGGGCAGATGTGCAGAAAAGAGTGGGACTGAAAGTACTGAGGATGGCCTGGGAGAGCAAGGAATCACAGGATGTCAGACCACAGCGAATGTATATGACCTAGATGGCAGTAAAATACCAATAACCTCAACAGGTGTACTGTAGTTCACAAGTCCAGGTAAATAAAGGACTACCAGCCAAAAACCCCAAAAGCACAGCTGGTCCACTATAATAATGAACAATAATTACATTTGACATTTTAATACTTTCATAGCACTGCTAGCATGCAGTTGTGAAAAATAAAATGTTGCCATGAAAACTTTGGGTGATTCAACATGATTCCTCCAACGCCATGTATACACAATCAGTCATTGGATAACAGAGGGATAATACATTTATTCCATATCCCAGAACATGCACTGTTCACTTAAGATCACATGGTCGTTATACTCAAGAGCATCAAAATCTAAATATAACACAAAACATGACTGTACGACTGTCACAATTTCTGGACCATTTAGATATATAAAGTTTTAATGTAAGTGTATTTTTCCTCAGTCTTTGCTTAATTTTATTTTCATGTGTTTCTAGTATTATTTAAAAATATAGTAATTTATCCTATTTAAATACTAAAGTAATTGCAAGGGAGATGAATGTAATTTAAATAACACATTTCTACACATGACATATCACATTAATTAGGGAAATTGAAAACAATACTAGAAAGTCACATTTATATTAAATTGTAATTTAATTCAAATAGAATTCCAAAAATGTAACAGTCCTAATTGTATATGTTAAGAAAAAGTACAAATGTAAAGTATTGTTTGTGACAAAAGCAAAACATGATGACTAAAGTTCTTTACCAGATTTTAATGTTGTGTTTCTGTGTTATTATTTATTAGCGTTCCCTTGTATTCACCATTTTCATCGTCGTTCTAGAGTGTCAGAGTAGCTGTGGACAATTACTTTAAAGAATAGTAGCAGTCTCAACTCAAGGGAAGGTATGTAGGTTTTTAGCAGAAGCGTGCCACTTCCACAAACATCTGCCAACAATCACCCTTCTAGTGCCTAATTTTTCAAGCAAATGTTTTAGAAACGTAAAAGAGGATATATTTTAGTTTGCCCTTCACTCCAAGGCCCTTAATTAGTATAAAGTGTAAACCAAGGAAGAAACAAACTTAATAAAACAACACAAATGAGTCATTGTTTATTTATTAAAAAAAGAAAAAGAAAAAAACAAGAAGCTCCTCATTTCTGAAGAGGCCTGCCCTATGCCTCACCTTTGCTTCTGTCTTCTCCTGGAAGCTGCCATATTTTTGGACTAAATCGTCTCTGTGGAGACGAGTTATTTCTTATATGCGCCTCTCTCCCCATCAGTGTCTCCTCTTTTTTTCTGACATAAAACAAAAAGAAGTCCATGAATGGGCTTTGAGGTAGGTAAATGTATTCAGTGACACCGTCCGGATGATTCTATTCTGCAAAATCCCTGTAACATTTGTTTCCAGCCTTGTCTGAGGGCTGGGATACTGTGTAGACCCCATTGTCCTACGTGCTCTCCACACAGGCCCGCAGTTAATGGTGGCCTTGTCTAGGGCCATTGGAGCAGAAACGTAATCTTGGGTGGGTTTTGGTGGGGAGTTGCTGGGGGGCGGGAGGAGAGTGTGAGGACAAAAGGCAGGCCACCTCAGAGGTTGCTATGGGAAGCCCCCGCTCGGACAAGCTCTGAAAAGGAAGTACTGGGATAACAAGGAGGGCCATCGGCGAAGCGTTGGAGTGTTCCTGCTCTTCGCACATCTGGCCTATGTGTACTGGAGCCCTTTAGAATGGCCCGAGTGCCTTTCTCAGACACCACTTTGTGTCTCGATTCAGATGGTCTTTTCCCTGCTTCTTTCTGCACGCCGATAATGGCGGCAGGGCGGTGGGCTGGGGGGGACACTCGGAGAGCACAATTGTGGCCAAAAAGCGGGCCATTCTGGGACAGGTGCGTGTGAAGAGGACGAACGTGAACTGGCTCCGCTTCGGAGCTCCTTCTGAGGAGCCAAGACCATCCCATAGAGCCCGAGCCCAGAGTCAGCAGTGCTGGAGAGGCCGTCTTCACTGGAGAGGCTGCCTTTATGTCCCTGACTCTTGCCTTCTGTGACTGCCACTCCTGTCCCTGAACAGGGAGACGTGCACATCATAGGCAGTGTAACGCCCCTCAGCATCCCTGTGTGGGACTAAGCACAGCAAACTCAGAAGTCAGGCCTGGCAAGTCTCTATTACATGTTAAAGATTCATCAGGTTACATATTTTAAAAATTATTTCCTTGAGCTGTTGGCAATCCACATTTATTCTATTTTAGAAATCTGGTTAAATAACAAGCTGGCTTCATGGACAAATTGTATTTAATATTGTGCATCATAAAATCATTTAAAAAATATAACTAATACAATTTATTTAAAAGCTACTTATCACCTTCATAGGAAAATTGTTAACGTTAACATGTCCCCTCTGACCTGCATGTGGAGTAATATTAGTTCTGATGAATAATTTCCTTAAAGTTAATAAAAAAAATGTAAATATGTATTAATTCATAATTAATTTACAACAAAAAATAAATTTATTTCATAGCTTTAATTGTTCAGTTGTTTAACACTATCAATAATTGTCATCAATGCTACCCAAAATGCAAAGGACACAAATAATATAGACAGCTAATAAAAACCTCTCCTTGTTTGCTTTGACCCTCCTTTTATGCTGGTATCCAAATAATCTAATTCATTCAAAGTAACTGGAATTAAATTTTAGTCTCGGTCAAGAGGGGCAGGATGAAAGGGAACTTGTGATGTGGAGAGCGGCGTTTCTGCTCACTCAGCGGGACCCCCCCCTGCCTCTGGTCCTCAGTTCCCAAACGAAAGCGCTTTGGTTTTGGAAGCTGTATGGGAGATGTTTTAGGAGATTAGCAATTCTCACGCTTTACCAAAAAAACGTTCACAGCATGTTTGGCCCTGATTGTGACACTTAGATACTCAACAAATGGGTGATAGAAAGAAGGTAAAAAGGTGTGTGCGTGTTTGTGGGGGGGCTCACTGGAGAAAAGAAAGGTGTGTGCGTGTTTGTGGGGGGGGCTCACTGGAGAAAGGAACACAACTGTACTGAAGGTTGGCACTGGGCCAGCACCATTTCAGTTTAGCCAGATTGAGCTTTAAGACAGTGAGGAGAAAAGGAAACCCTGCAAGAGAGAGCAGAGGGTCCGCAGGAGGTAATGTGCCCTGTGTGTGAACACGACTTGGCTGTCTTCATGAAATAAGTCTTTAAGCCTGAGAGAGACAAAGTGACACAGCAGAAGCTGTTTACTAGGCCACCTTTACTCTTCCTATACTTCATGCATGCTGAAGGTTCACTTAACATCAAATGCTGGGAACAGCAAATGAGGGGCCCAGGTTAAGAGACGAAGCCATACCTTTTTATTAAAGTCTCCATTGAGATGGCAGCAAAAGTGGCCAAATGGTTTTACTCAAAAAGACACCAGAAAAAATGCTAAGTAATTTGTAATGAATGAGGGCAAATGTTTTAGTAAAAGTTTGTTCTAGGTGGCTTGAAAGGAAATGGCTTGTATGTCAATCCATTCCTTTATTCCTGTTGACAGGCAGCACTTGTAATTGTGTGGAACTGGCAAAAATCAGTTTGAGTGAATAAATGAATGAATGATGGAAGCTAAAATACTATTTTGAATTTGAGCACCAAATTTTCAAGCACTTTTTCAAGTAAATGAATACAATAAATAACTGAAGTTGGGCATTTCAATGGAATAGATGAAAAACGTAAATGGGTGGGAAAATGAGATGGTCCGTTTTCTCTGGCTCTTCATTTCCCGCCAGAGGGTAATTCCACTGGATAGTCCTGTTTTGGGATGTCTCATGAGCATGGGTTCTGGGAAGAATCACTAGCAGCATTGCATTTCAGCCTTTTGATTTTTTCAGAATGTGGAAGTGTGAGAAACAAATGAGTATACATTTATATTTCACTACAGTCACCCTAGATGGTTTGCACTGTTGCAAAGTCATATAAAAATATTTAACTACCACAAATGCTATATGAGGTTCTCCATTCTCTAACAGCTCTCTCCCACATAACAGCCCTCCAGTCCCATGCTAACATCTCCCCATTCCCTCTCTTCTCTCTATACCCTATCAGCTCTCCATTCTCAGAAAACAGCTCTCCATTTCCCAACAGCAACTGTTATCAGAATATTTTATTTTTTACCTTTGCTGGCAGGTGACAGACATTAATCGTCATGGCAGACGTGGTTGTCAGGTAAACAGGCACGCATACACACACAACGTGTGGAGAGCGTGCACCTGTGATACCTGTGATTGTGTGCTCATCTTCAAAGCCAAAAGCTGACACTGAAGCCCAGAGCCTGTGGCCTGCTCTGGCTCAGATTTCAGTCAGGTGTTAAACATGCATTCATTTTCAGACAAACGTTCCAGTACTTTTGGTTGCAACCAGGGTTCTCTTGATTTTCTGCACTTTCTTTTGCAGATTCAAAATTGTATGATGATTTTTAGTGGATATTCAAAATACAAAACTGTTCTTGGAAAACTCTGATGAAGGACTTAACAATACTTCAAGGGACCTTTGCTAATTATAACTACAGTATACTCATTGCTGTCCATTAACCAGCACAGTTCTGCACACTGCAAGATGCTCTGTGCTGGTTCCCTGGCTGCTGATAATGACTGCTCACCCAGGGCTATGGGTTAAATGCAGAGAACAAATTCCTTGTATGTGTCCCACATACTCGGCCATTGAACCTGTTTCCCTTCCCTAAGATCAATATTTTCAGAGTTTTTCCCTGATACCTGTAACTGAAAGGGTCTCAAAAAAGAAATTTAAGTCATGACAACAGACCCATTGATGGAACAATGGATTAACTACTGTCTTCATTTTCCAAATGAATATGTAAATGTTCTTCAGTAGACTCTGGAAGCCACCTTTTATTGCTAAATGACAGTTATGTTCATGAAAGTCATGTTCATGCAAAATCTCATACATACTCCGTGTTGAAATTTAAAGGGGGATAAATGTTTCCAAAATTGTCATAAAACATGAATCACTAAATACACAATGAGGACAAAAAACAGAGAGCGACTCAAGCCATGCACAGCCTGGGTGAGACTGGTACACAGACCAAGGTGATAATCATACAGCTGTCTGGATGTAGCAGCTCCACCTGGAACAGCTAGCCCAGTCAACGGGAGTTTAGTCACTCCTCTGGGGCAGTCACACTATTCAATAGATTAAATGTGTGCTATAATTACCTGTTGATGGCATGGTGCCCTGTCTAGGGTGTACCCTACCCTACATCCAAAGGCTGTCGAAGATAGGCTCCAGGAGAAATATGAGTCTGCCCAAGCTAAGCAGGGCAAAGACAGATGTGAGTAATAATATTTATTGTGTGAAATATCATAAGTCTGATTAACATACACAGTCAGAAGCAGACCAAACCCGAAATTCATTTACAATCTTGTTTTCTTGTCCTGGACTTTTTAATACAGGTACTGCGACACAGCAATGCCAGATCTCCTCTTTCACTCAACAGGCAGGAGATGTTAGGAGAAGACCTGGATCTGTTGAAAAGTTCTTGTTCCACATTTATCGATGCCCTTAAGCCCTGGATGTTTGCTATTACTTCCTCCGTACTTCTGCCCTCCGCTCTTGAAATGATGTAAAGGGTTTCGCCTACTTTTCTGTCTCGTGCTTGCTTAAGTGTTGCATTCGCAAAATCTCACAGAAAACAGCTCCTCTTTGTACCCTCTCAAAGTAACAAAACATGCATTTACCACTTCTGTCACCTGAAAGGTAATGTTGCTTTAAGTGTAGTGGCCTGGTGACTACCACTTTTTCCAGAGAGAGCTGCCTCTCTGAAAACCAGCCCCTGCTTGGCTTTTTGTCATTAACCTCAACCTCAACCTCATCGGCCTATCCTCTCTGACCTGCAAAATTCTGAATATCATATGTACAGTCACATGTAACCTCAACCACCCCTAAGCAAATCATGATGTGACAGGTGCAGGGCTCAGGAAACTGCCCAGGTATACCCTGCCCTGCCATTAGCTTACTAATCATCCCCTAAACTGGGATCCCAGTCTCCCTCCATGCCCAAACTGTCAGTCCTCTGACTCTATTAAACTGTAGTATCACTGCTAGCGAAGGCCAGGACTTAGAGACTCGGACCTTGATAACAGAAACTATCTGACATTCAAACAACAAGCTACTATATTCCTGCAGTAGCCTTAGGCTCACCATACAATGAAATTAGGACAATAGCTGACCTATTAAAGCCAACAATAATATGAAAGGAAAAAACAACCCTTTTCTGATATGTTATGGTTACATCATATGTTAAGTCTGTTAGCTATTTGTCCTGGAATTATATCATTTCTCTAATGGGCTGTTAGGAGATGTTTGTAGGTTTATATCCCGAGGTACTGCAAAACAACTTATTTTTGCATTAAGAATGTTGCAGTAGCCTATAATTAAATCACTTTGTTCCATTTACCTTTGCTTTACTTACACCAGTATGTTGACTAAACAGCTTAAATGTACTTTCTCTGAAATTTTTGTATTTGTTACATTAATAAACAGCAATAAAAAGGGCAAAATGTAGGTTCATATTAGCTTTAGTGGTGGAAATACTTAGAATCTGACATCTGGGATGTGATAAGATATTTAGTATAAACTTATTCATTCTCTATTCTTTTGTGCCTGGATCATCACCATCTCTGAACTGCCCTAAATAAAGGCAATGAAATGAAAATAAAAGCACTTTTATGTATTCACTGCAGATTTCAACCTCAAGCTCCATCAGCCCTTTGGTATAAAATTCCTGGCCCTTCCATTTAAACAAAGCTTTTACCTCACAATCTTTATTCAGTACTCGCTGAGATCTTCCAGTGTTAAACCCCGTGTGACTAACGTCAAACACCGTCCCAACGCACAGATCTTCTGGAGCTGTGCACTGAAATGTGTACAGAGCTGCGGCTAGGCAGAGTTACGGAGATTGTGGGAAACGCTGACAGGACAAGGTGTCCATGATTGTGCTGTTTTAATGGGATGAAGCCTGGATTGACAGTGTAGCCTATAGGTACCCACAGGTGAAGGGGGACCCGTACAGAGAGACCAGGATTAAGCTGATGAGAGTGGTTCTGAAAGGTCTCTACTCAGAAAGCTGTACCTCTCGGGCCAATCGCTGCTCAGGTGAAAGAGATGACTGGTGATGTCATTCTGCCTTGATAAATAGGCTTTATTTCTTCAAAACTCCTGCAGTCTTTGTAATCTGCAAACGTGCAGTTTCAATAGGTGCAATGATAAGAACACTCCTTTTGATTTTTGTATACGTAAAAAAAACGAATTGCATTTATTGCTGCTAACTTTCTTATGAATGTAACACTTCACACATACTATGAGTATTTGAAGATAGAGAAACAGTAAGACACAGATGTAATTATAACGTGTGACTCCTTTAATACTTCTTTTGGGAAGCAGGCAACTCGAAAGTTCAACGGGAACGTCTTCGAGATCGGCTGGAGTAATCGCATAGGTCAGCCACTAGAGGGAAGTGTTGGTTCTTACTACCAATAATTAAAATCCCAAGTGTTATCGACACAAACAAACAATAAATTAAAATAACATTTAACTAAACTTAAAAAAAAAAAATCAATGTAATTTTTTATTTGAGCATCATATGTATCACTCACCAGCTCTCAAAGTTTGAGAAATATGGGTTTTATTCACTTTTTTGATAAATACCAGTGAGTCTTCCCCCCCCCCCAACATGTAGAGGTTAGAAGCAGAAAGATTAGGGCATTTTCCATATTTCAAGAAAAGGTGTAAATACTGAATTGTTAAATGGACAGCTCGTATGGAATATGGACTTACGGTTAGGAGTTAGAAAGGTTAGCTCAAGGGTTAGAAAAAGAAAATATTGTTTTAAACTGCTTACCCAGTAACTTGAATTAACAGGAAAAAAAAACATTAAGTTACATTTTGTTGAATGCATGCTGGCTTTTATTTAAGGCTAGCTATGTAGTTTGTTAACTATGACTAAGCTTTTGATTTGAGACATGGCATATTTCAAACCATATTCAACCACAAGAGTCAAGTGTGCACAGCCTTATGTTTTTCTTGAAAATAACTGATACAGAAGGTAAGATGCTGGCTGACCAGGTATGACAGAAGACCCTGTGGAGGTACAGCGTAGCCATGTGTGTCCTTCAAACCCATTAAAAATGCATCACAGTTTAAATTGCAGAATCTGATTAGGAAATGGCCAAATTAACAATTGTTCAAGACAAGTATAAAAACGGGTTGAAAACGGTTTAACTAATTTCCCCACTGTGGGATCAATAAAGTTCGATCTGATCTGATATACTTTATAAAGAGAAGCTGCTATTATTCAGCAGCAACATGAATGCAGGATGTTTGTTTTGTGCTTCCATTTTGTAATCCTACTTAAATTAGCTGTTGATATATAATTGCCACCAGTCACTGCTGCATGCTGTATTGCACCGAGGTGCATTCAATAAATATGTTTTGATTTAATATCTAAAGGATCCAAACTTGGGGATGTTTTTGGGAGATGTTTTTTTATATTACTGTGTGTAACTGTCTGTAAGATGGTTAATGTTGTTCAATCGTCTCACACACTTGTCATTTGTTTAATGGTCTCTCCACGTAGTTTGCTTCACCACTCGTCAAACTCATTTTCTCAAAACACTATGGTAAATGTTTAACATGCCCAGAAACGTGTTTTCCAAAGCACATAGCGCAGTACAGAGCACACAGACTTCCCACAGATTTTTAATGAATTAATAGGCTTGTAACAGCTGCAACAAATTTTAGGCAATAGAAATACTACTGCAGACGTGGTTGTTTATGACCTTTGTTTGGTTATAGAATGTATGGCATTTCTGCTGGTGCTGTGCTCCAACCTTTGAGCTGTCACATTCAAACTATGAGTCGTGACAGTCTACTATGATTTCACAATCATCACTAAACTTCATATTTATTTTAATCCACACAAAAAATTCAAACAAACATTATACTTCTGCTGAGAAACAGAAAAAAAATCCTATCGTTATAAATGTCACATTTAAATCATATTAGAATGCTACATGTAATGATACTGTAGTCAGTAGACCGTGGTTAATTCGATGACTTGAGATGTTTCTATAAAAGACAATATACATTAGTCAATGAAAATGGGCTATATTTCCTTACAAAGGACCTCTATTTCCAAATTCACCAGCAGACAGGTAATCCTCAAACCTGTCTGTTTGCTAGACAGATTACCGCTCAAAGCTTTCAAGACACCGAGGTTTATGTGAGACAATCACAGACTTGACAGAGGAGATAAGCAGTCAGGACGAAAGCATCTCATCTCTTGTTGTGATGTTTGGAGATCCCAAGCTGCTGTTGACTCAGATGTGACCTGTAAACAGGTCACGGTGAGTACCACTGGGGCTCTAGTTTCCTGTAGTGTTCCCAGTGGATTAGGGAAATGCAGGCCCGTGCAGAGCAGGGGAACAGAAAGTCCTGACAGGGCCAGCTGGATTAGATGCTTGTGAAGGGATTGTTGACTGGCCGGAGAGGGTCAGCAATGTGGCCGGGGGCCGTCCGGTCCACGGATCAGCAACGTGTCGACATGGGATAATCCGTTTTTGACATGTTCCTCTGGAAATCGGTCCTTGAAAGGCTCAGGAGTGTGGTGAGTTTCTGGATACTCCACCAGATTTGTGTAAACCTAAGCACGTCTCAGAAGTGCATTCACCTGTGGAGGCCTGTGGATGTCCCCTAGGCAGGCATGTTAAAGACAGCTCAGCAAAACTGATTTATATTTTATTATGTAATTACTTAGGAGGTACATTTGTCATGATTATTTATGACCCAGACTTTTTACATATTTGGTTCCTGCTAATTGTAATTATTTTGTTCTAGTTCTTTTGTTAGTGTGTGCCACGGTGGTGTGGTGTTTAGCACTGTTGTCTTGCATCTCTAGGCTTGGGTCTTGATTCTCACTTTGGGTCTGTGTTTTTTTTTTTGGAATTTGCATGTTCTCCCTGTGCTTGGTGGCTTTTCTCCCGATTCTCTAGTTTCCTCCCAAGGTCCAAAGACATGTAGGTTAGGTTGATTGGTGTTTGAAAATTGTGTGTGTGTGTGTGTGTGTGTGTGTGTGTGTGTGTGTGTGTGCACCCTGCCCAGGGTGGCTTCTGTCCTGTGCCCCGTACTTCCTGGGATGAGCTCCAGGCTTCCCCTGACCCTGAATTGGACAAGGTGTTATAGTGAATGAATGGATGGATGTTTTATAAGTACCTTGGCTAGCTGCAACTTAAACTTTCAAGCTTTGGTCATGAAACCAGATCCTGAACTTTTAACAGTTTGTAATGGTCCAACTAAATCATGTTTATGCAATTGTCACTTCACTTGAAAGTATATATTTAAAAAAATATTTACAGTTACATCACAGCATTATTGTATGTTAGCAAGATTAGCAATGAAATGCATTACGTTTCAGCAGAATTAGGTAACATTGGTTTAAACAGGTGGCCATTATAAGAAATTTTTAAAAGTGTCACCTCTACATTGTGACCCTGCAGTTTTCTAATGTGACACTTTGTCCCCCATTGCTGAGGGAGTCACAGTTATGGGGACAGTGGAATTAGCCATTACCCGGTATGTGTGTGCATGCGTGCGTGTGTGTGTGTGTGTGTGTGTGTGTCCGTGTCCGTGTCCCTCCACGGTGTGTGTGGCTTGACACCTGAAGGAACAGATCCAGGTGACACTTGTCACCTTAGCCCTCAGCCCGTGCCCTGCACAGCGATGTCGTGCGCAAGGTGGCAGGTGTGAGCGTCATGTCGTTGGCGCATTAGCTGTCGCGCGGGCATGCTGACACGCGGCTCCCTGACGCCCACGTAACAACGCTGCTCTGTGTCAGGCCAGCGCGCCTGTTTAGGAGGTGTGACGAGGACTGGCAAGGTATCTGCCCCCCTCCATTCAGCCCCACTGCCAGAGAGCTTAAAATTGTTAACTGCCAATTTGGTGCGTTAAGAATTACTCCTTAATTAAATTACAGTGAGGGGCTTGGCTGGAGACCAGCACTCTGAAGGTGTTCTACCATACACTCAGCTTACAGTCTGCATGGTGTGTGTTTTACAGGAAGCCTGAACAAGACAAATACATCCAGCCACATGCATCTTTAACACTGCTCATGCACCTCAGCAATTTCCTGACCCGCAACAGGCGTGTAATTGTAATAGAGTTTCTGATTATTTAGTACCTTAACTCACTGCAGTGAGGTGAGATGCAGACACTGCTGTCCCATCCAGCGCTTGTGTGCTGCAACGTTTAATGCGCTTTAGATTACAGAGAACTGTTTCATAGTGATGCTGGTCTTGTTACTGCGACACATCTCTGCCTTTTGTGTGGGGCAGCCTGACACAGGCTGAGTTTATACAGCCCATATAATTGTTGCTTTCTCACCGCTGGGGCTGCTCTGCTGTCTTGCTCTTGGACTGCTGAGTGGAGCCCTGCTTGCTTTGACAAATTGGAGGGGCTCCTGATGATCGATGTGTGGGAAATTCATCATTATCACAAGCTTCTGCTACTGTACACTTACTTGCCTTGTGAGATCAAGACAAGCTACTGTACGCTTTCTGCTAGTGTACCCCTTCTGCTATCGTGTACCCTCTGCTGTTGTACACCTTCTTGCTTTTGTTCACCTAATACTACTACACACTTTTGTGCTGTACCCACCTTCTGATATTTTACATTTTTGCTACTGTATATTTTCATGCCTTGTGAAATTAAGATGACAGTAATAGTACTTTGTGGGGTTTGTCTACACCTTTATGGACTGTGCACAGGGCTTTATGGTCTTTGTCTCCTGCTTGGGAGTAATTTTAATGAGCCTGGCCCACTCCCACCCCCCTTGATCCAGGTAGTTCTAGCTTTAAAATTCCATCTTAAATTAGTAATAATCATTTTGGTAAAGCAGCAAAATCTAAGCAACAACATCAACAACAAGAACTATAACAAAAAGACCAAGGAAAAAGCTCTGGTGTGCTTAGCCTAAAATAGACAGAACAGAAGGGGGGGGGGGCTTCTGTGCTGAACAGCATCCTGAAACCCCCCACACACATACCTCCTTCCTCGTCCTCTCCTCTGGGCCACACAGAAGTAAGGTCAGAAGTTTCAAATATTTCACACTGATGATGCTTGGACCAATTTAGCAAGTCAACTTCTTCCTGCATTCTGAGGGCAACCTAATCCGAAATCTGTACTCCAGCCAGAATATGAGCAGTGCAACTGCTATGGAAAAAGATGACATATTTCTACTTCAGGCTAGGAAATTTATCAGTGGTTGCAGGGTAGAGAAATTGCAAGTAAAAGTTTTGGAAACTGTTTTTATATAGCTTGAACATTGACTGGGCTTCGATACACATTGTTAAAAGTTTTTTCTGTTGAACATGAAATTATTTACTAAAGCCTTAGTGTCGAACAGTGAGATAATGCATCGTTTTCAGCAAGTTCAGGGCTGGGATGTTGTTGACTATCTATTCTACATAATATATAAAGCAAGAATATGTACAAAGTACAGGATGTATCACAATACACATGAAAAGAGAGTCAGCTGTGTATTTTCCAAATGTGGTACAGGGTGGGGGGTACAGGTGGATGAGGCCACCATTCTACTCACATGTTTATACAATATTACCCCCTTCAACTGGAATACTCACATTACTTCATTTAGACACACATTTCCTATTATAGATGCATCTCAATAAATTAGAATATCATCAAAAAGTTTAGTTTAGTAATTCAGTTCAAAAAGTGAAACTATAACATATATAGATTCATTACACACAGATATATTTCAACCATTTATTTCTTTTAATTTTGATGATTATGGCTTACATCTAATGAAAACCCAAAATTCACTATCTCAGAAAATTAGAATATTACATAAAACCAATAAAAAAGGATTTTTAATACAGACATGAGATTACTGAGATGCACCTGTACACATAGCTCCTATTAAAGGGTTTCCTTCCTTTAGTTAGTTTAGGAAATGTGTTTAATAGGACATAAATTCTTTAATCAACTGTGTAATGAGTTTAAGTCAGCAAGTAGAAAAGATCTTGTTACTAGATGTCCACAAAATAAAACAAATGGTAAGAAATTTGTTCAATGCTTGGTTATAATATTGCACTGTGAAATTGTGTGCACAGGCAATAAGGTGTTTCCTGTGAAATTTCAAGAGCTGCAGGGTCAGTTTCTTGCAAATAGATATTGTGAAAAGCATAAACAAAATAGTGGAAATTTAAGAATCCAAATAAGAGTGCAAATTAGACCACTAGGGGGTGGGTGGGTGGGTGGTTGGTTATGAATAAGTCAAGAGGCAGGTGCTAGACAGAGGCAATGAAAAACATCAGAGTGCCAGGACTAAGGTGAGCTTTTATTAAGGGTGCCAGATTTACTAGCTATGAACTGCATAATACCATTAATAACAACACCCAGTATAGTGAAGCTTGCCATAGATATTACCAATATATTGTATAACATTAGCCATAACATTTGTTAAGGTAATATACATTAATCTGTATTGTACATATATATTTTTAAGTCTAAAAGAATACATACAGTGGTGGCCATCGGTTTTCTTGTCCACCTTCTCGGTCTGCAATTTTAGAAATGCGAACATCCTGGAAGAATTTTAAAAGATGTCTAATGCACAGTCAGCAACTCGAAGGACATCTGATAGAATGCCCTCTGGATGTAGGTTTTAATATTTTCCCCAACCTCAAATTTGTGTCACCATGCTGGATATAGCTTCTTCCTTGATGGTTTTGACATCTTCCTACTCATTAACAAAGTGCAACTAAAATGTTTATTGACTTATCAAATTTCATACATAAACGGATAGTGAAAACTTTTGCTTTGTCATAGTTACAGCATCATATCACTGCTATTAATTTGTACTTTTATGAGACACCTAAATTTTTATTTAGGTGTCTCATTTAGATTTTTATCCATAGGATACTGTGATGATTTTTTGTTCATTATTTTTAATTTCAGTGCACATCCCTTGTCACTTAATTAATGGGATAAGACACATGTTGAAAGCAGGACTTCTCAAAGATCAACCTGGAAGAAAATAGTTTTATATTATAATTCCTTTCAGATTTTCTACAGCTCAAAGTCAACAGGCATTTCTAACTCTAATTTACTTATATACATTAATAATTCAGTAACAAATCAAGGTAAATCTTTGGTATAGAAAAGAATCACTTTGTTCCTTAATACCTTATTGTAGCTTTGACCCAGTATTATATTAGTCATAGACACTGAAACTAAGTGAATATATGCATGTATGAATAAGAAGTCAAGAAACATCATCACGCAAACGCTTTTAATAACTGTGACACGTTAATTCTGTTAAAGTGCCAGCTCTGGTTATTGGGCATTTATTTATTCTGCTTTCTTTTGTGAAAATAAGCGGTGTGAGGCATGCCAGTGATTTGTAGGCAGCCACGGGGCCATGACACGCTGCAGACAGAGGAGCTGCTCTCCTGAGGAGAGGTTAAGCAGCAGGATCAGGCCCCCCTGGGCACCACAGTCTCTCTGCCACCGCGGCCTAATCGAGTTATCATATCTACAAATCTCCCATCAGGGGCCCGCCCTGACACTCTCCAAAGAGACGGAAGCCACATGACAAATTTCCAGCAGCGGGACGTGGGGGCCGTCCTGCCAGGCGCGATGAAAAGCACCTGTAACCCCAAGTGAGGCCATGCTCCACGTCCTGCTGAGAGAGCGCTCACACTGGGCACCCCACTGGGCACCCCGCTGGGCACCCCGCTTCTCAGGGCTCCACATCAGCCTGGGAGGACACCCGAATGGGTGGGAGGAAACTCTATAATTACTGTCATGTTCCTAAACAGGAGACCCACAGATTCCACTGTATAGCTTTCCTGTGCTGAACAAATGAAATGATGTATGCTGTTACAGCGTGGTTAAGGAAGCGAGTTACTTTCAAGTAATCCTCAATATTACTGTTACAATATTACCTAGTCACATTTTTAGTATGTAGTATATAGCATATAGTGTTTATCTAATATAGAATTTAGTGTAATTGGAAATTTAAATAAATGTTTTAATGGAAAATCACATCAACTGAAGACTTCAATTCACATAAATTTGTTTAAAACAATAAAGGTTTTTGTAATTGAACATATGTATTATTTCTTTAATAAGTACTAAACTCCTTAGAGTGTTTACAGTGGATATTTTGTTTGATACCATCTCAAATGATTCAAGCTCAGCCTGAATTCAGCAAAGATGAAAAAACTAACAGATAAGACAGGGTACTTAGAAGGTGAAAGGGAGAGTAGGTAACGAAGGGCAAAATCTGTAGGGCTACTGGTCACTGAGGCTTAAATTATGTGCTGACCTGTGAAACCACCAGACTATTAATCATCTTTGTTTCTTGCCGTAAACGGCATTTTTGAAGGCACCAGCTTGCACCCAGGCCGCACTGACCCCTGGCCTGTCCACAAACTGACCATCCTGCCGGAAGGGACGGTCAGTCCGGTGCTCCCGGCTAGCTGGACTACCTGCTGCTCCAAACAATGCAATTGGACACAGCTCTCAGGATGATGGAAGATGGGAAATTAGACACGGCGACCACTGAGTAGAATTCCATCTGAGAAAAAAGGCCCTTTGAGGGGGGGTCACACCCATCACACAAGTGTGCCACACTTGACACTATTTTCATGATGATGATGTTTTTCAGTTTGAACGTTTCTCTCATCTTGCCTTCATGTGTACCAAAAATGTGCATTATTTTAATTCCATATTATATATTTACTGCCCACAACAGGCATCTCCTAAATTTTCAGTTTTTAATTGTACAAATTTATGGATTTATTAAATTCCATCTCTACCTGAGTATATTTTAAGCATTAAGAATGGAAAAAATAACAACAGAAACAGTAAAAAAAACTACATATTTTAAAACAAAGTGCAGGAAAATACACATATCAATTATGACAGTAAGAGTCACATTGCAAGTTTGTATATAATTTTCAGTCTGCTGGTGGTAGCACATATTGTTACAATTATTATTAGAATGAATAAATAATAATTCTGTGATAATTATCATATTTATTTTATTTTTGGGAAAATATGCAAGAATATTTATGTTCATATCTATTAAAAATTTGGATTTGGGTGAAGAACAAACTATATAAAGTATTTAACATGTTTATTAATATGGTTTCATGTAGCGTAAAAGAATTCAGAGCTACAGTTAAACTGTGTGTATAAATTTCAGATGGCCTTAATCACAGCTACAGTCAAACTGTGTGTATAAATTTCAGAATCGCAAATTTTATACAGGCAGTTCACGACTTACAACCTACATACAATTTGTATTCATGAATGGGCTGCATTAAAGCTTGTTATATTAAAAATTTGGGTGAAATATAATGGTTCGTAATAACGAACACAAACACTATGTAATGGCCAGCGGTTTCTTCTGCATCATCTAATTATTAACGTTATGATAATGTTACCTCACGAATGTCCCCTTCGATATTTAAGACATCGGTGATACGAGACTAAACGTTAACCTTTAATCATGATCTTTTTTCGATCCAAACTTTAAAGTACCGTTTCTTTAATGTTTTATACAATACTGCAGTAGATAGCAGTCCTGTTTACCTACACAACAGGGATTTTGCTAGGATTTTTATTGCTGGTTCGGTGTCTGGAAATAATTTATTTTAACAAATAAATTTGAAACTTACCGTCACAAACATTAATATAATGTACATCTAGGCTGAAGCAATACTTACAACGACATGAAATAACCTTGACAATTTAATGTAACATTGTTAATAGGTTGTTTCGTTGTCAAAACAGAAATCTCATGTTTTGGGACAGCCTTAGTTATATCTACGTTTTTGTGTAAGCATTATTACCAAGTTTCGACTGGCGAGTTTGTTATTTATCGGTTTTAAAATAAATTTTACTATACAAATCCCGGGAATTAGCGACTAACGGAAACACTGCGCGAGCGCGAACACACACACACACACACACACACACATTCTCTTCAGTGCAGTACCGTATGCAGTTGCTTTTATCATATTATGTCTATTATTCTGTGTTTAAGTGTTTTTTAGCAATAGAAAGATAAAATATATACTAAGAGAAATATGAAACTGACTCACGCTAAATTCAGAACCGTATGTACCTGTTCTGACTTACCTACAAATTCGACTTAAGACGGAACAGATCTTCTTTGTACCCCAGGGACTGTCAGTAATGTGTTTACAGATTGACTCAGATGAAAATTATGGTAATTGTCTTATTGAAGGGCATCAAAGCTGGTCCTTTCCTATGATGTTTTATGTCACAAAGTAATGTTTTTACATGGCTACTAATGCCACCGTGACATGCCTTAATCAGACAGTGCACAAAAGAAATGATTATAACAAAGATACATTTCAGTACAAAACACAAAAGTTTCAAATTAATTTTAATATTTACTTTTGCATTTTAGATCTTTCCAGTGTGCTGGTGTCATGCCACAGGGAGAATCATAAATACTAACCCAGTAAACTGATGAGCTAAATACAACTCAGTGACCTAAAAAGTTACTTGTGTTTCAGACTGCTGAAGGACCCCTTGTGTCTGACCTTAACTAACATCCTCTTAATTGGAAATGCCACTTTCTCATCTTGTAATTAAACTGTCAGTTTGTACACATTAAAGGTGTCCAACAATTTCAGCAAACCACTTATTCAGGGGCCTAAATATAGATATATTGTATTTTTTTCACACCTTTAAAACTTTAAAGTCGTGGGGCTACAGTAAGACAGAGTCTAAAAATATTCAAGCATCCTCTGTAGATATCTACTTGTAATAGAGCTCTGCACATTTTAACTTTCTGTCGGCATTTGTTGTTAAAGGACAATTTTCTCTTTATGATATTGAAGATGTGGCAAAAAAATTCACTATGTCTTGCACATAAATCACAACAGACATGGCAAAGCACCTCTTTTTTGACATAAAAAGAGAGCACTGTTTAAAAAGGACCTCTAAATGCAAGTTCAGTGTGCCATCATTATTCATCTGCAGTAGAGGTTAGGTGGAGGTCCTGACATGTCCCCCTTTGGCTCCAATGAGACATGAAATGCCCTGTGTAGTCCAGGGCACAGAGTGTGCCCGAGGAGTGCGGGCCGAAAAGGGAAAGAGCTGCACACATCTCCAAACAAGGGTGGAGGGGTAGAGCTGGCAGCATCTGCTGATCTTCTTCTGAAAGAAGAGTTTTCATGGAGAACTCTGCCACTGAACTTTTCAGGGGGACACGCAGACAGAGATGGATGCGTGGGGTCATCAGATTCCTCAGAAACAAAACTCAAACACCTTATCTTTGGTCCTGAGTGGCCAATTGATTTGCTTTGGGCCATAAGTCATCGGTCTGCCCGGCTTTTAGCTTTTGCCACATGCTTATGTTCAAGACCCATACACACATTCACCACAAATATGGCTGTTTCAATTAATGGACAGATAACAGTTCATAAAGCTCTTTTTGGGTGAAATGTCTGTGAAGGATTTGTGCATGAAATCAAGGTAAATCCTTGAACTAAATCTCAGCTAAATCCTTTATTATTATAAACATGCATGATTAAAAATGGACAATGTAATATTACATATGAGTATATTAAACAAAATATTAGTTATTCAAAACTTAAATATTAACTATTATAAAAAAAAATCTAAAATGTTGCATTTTATTATTTTTTCTTGCAAAGGTATTGCTAATAGGAAAATATAAATGTGGTCTCACAATTTAATATTCATTTATGTTACCAAAAAAAAAAAACTACCTAGAAAATTGGAAAATTTTGTAGATTTACCCAAGTAAAGGATGTTCTTGTTCTTGGGAATTGTACTCTGAAGCCATTCTAAAGCAATCTGTATTATTTCAAGAGTAAGGTCACAAAAATCAGAAGGTTCATTTTTTTTTTATAAAATGTACAAAAACTGAAATTTAACGCTTTCCTTTCCAGTCAATTTCCAGTAATGGCAACAGTATGGTTTTTTTTTTTTAAATTCTGAAATGCAAAAGCACACACAAGAATACTGTGTGTGTTTATTATCATTATTATTATTTTTATTATTATTATTATTTTGGTACAGCATGTTGTACAACAAGGAGCATCTACTGTAATCTCTTCCTACTTAGTCAGCCCAAAATGTGTACCTGTTTGCACATGACTGCACCCTGCCTTGGCCAATAAGAAGTTCCCCTTCTGTGCCTTCTGTATTGGTGGATAGAGCCAAGGTGTCAGACATATGACTCTTATACCTTGACATATTTGACGTCTACACAGAGAAGTTAACAACTGTATCACTGCAGAAAAGAAATTAAGCATTTGTGGAAGTGTCGGTACATCTTTTGATAAACTGTATACCCAGTATGACTCAGTGTGTACCAACAATTATTTTGTGGAACACTATAAAAAAACAGTGTCGTCTGTGACCAGCCAACACTTTGAAACCTTAAAACCTGGTTAATGAGTTGCACTAATGGGAGGGAATTTGGAACGAGAAGGTCATGGGGCATTGTGAAGGCTTTGGAACAGGCTACAGGAGCCTGAGGCAAGATGGCTCTCTGGGGTAGTAATCAAAAGCCCCAGGGGGCAAACCAGAAGAATGCCTCAATAATTGGAATCCTACAGTTTCACCAATGGCCCAACAACACAGTTTTTCTTTTTCCAGGATTTACATGCTTTTGGCTCTCTTGTAGCCTGGAAGAGCATTAACCACTGGGAAATAAATCAGATACTGTTTAAAAAGAATCTTTTATTGGAGGGGGAAGGGATTAAATTATATGTTTTGTCAAAGACATATTTCAAGTTTGTCCTGTCGGTTAAAATTTGTTTTAATCAAGGGATATTTTTGTCAGCATTGTTACTGCTCTCAATAGGCATGGCTTCATTTTGGTTATAAGTGTCAGTGCTCCACCTTATCTCCTGACATCCAGATGGTTGTAAATTACCTTTCTGGCCCCTGCCCACAGCATCAACACATATTTAAATTTGTGTCCTAAAAACTCCAGCTGACATCATAGCCTGCATTGCTCTGTATGTTTGTTGGCTAACACTGTGATTGTTGTGAAGTGAGTAGGTGGGTGGAGAGGTGCTTCGGGTTTTTGTGGGGGGTGGATCGTAGCTCCATTGTTCCTAACAGGGAGTGAGCGTCTCAAGCTCATCTTTACGGCAGTGGGATTTTATCTCATTGTTTCATTTGCACATTACCGCAGCTGTTCTGTTTTACTGACCGCTCACTGCGTGCCCCTTCAGTCCTGTTTGCTCTGTCCCACAAAAACCCTGCATTTGTTTTATTTACATCCTATACTAATATTAATAATAGTGAGCTTTTATTGTCATTGCACACATATACATGTTACAACAAAATTAATTCTCTGTGTTTGACGCATCCCCCTGGGGGAAACAGTGGGCAGCCACATGCAGTGTTTGGGAATCTAGTGCTGGGCATTTTGCTCAAGGACACACCTGGCAGCTGAACCAGGATTTGGACTGGGAGACTTCCACAGCTCAGCCTTCCCCTTGAGCCACTAGGCCACTATATATAAAGCATCGATCTTGTGTCATGCACTGTGTGCTTTGACTAACGACCAAGTCTTTAGTTCCAAAACCATGCATCTGTGTTTTCACTTGTCAGTTAACTTGAAAATTTAAAACTTAATGTAAGAATGGTGGCATGATAATGAATAAGATGCTACTTACAGGATAATTACATCTCTGACAGTCTTGCGCATTTTCTTCGTGAGCTTAATTTACACTACAGCACTAAAATACACATAGCCCTTTATAAACAGAAGTAAACGGAAGACTTAAAACATATTTTTAAACAGTCTCCAAATGATGATTTCCTCTTTAACCATTACAAAATGTTTACACAGCACAGGGTGCTGTTCTAGTGACTTGTTTTGCTCAATGACATGCTAGTATTTGTATGCCTTCAACACCTCTTCTATTGGTAAACAATTCTGTGAGAATTCAGTGCCGTTGACAAAATAAACATTGTTTGGTAATTTCGTAAAAATGCAGACAAGCTTCTAACTATATTTGCTGAGTGCAATTAATTTAACTCACTTCAAATGGTCACAGAAGTTAAGGAAAACTATGACATCCTGTGAAACTCTAAAGCAAATGCTTCCTGTGACTTATATTTTTATTAATTGCTTTGTTGTACTCCACCATGGGAATCTTTGTGGCTTCCAGCCATCTGCCTACCAGGAAAATGCAGACTTGGGTTGTAAAGTGAAAAAGAAAGTACATTTAAACAATTGCCATAAAGATCTTGTAAATGTTTTTATGGTCCCAAAGATGAAAACTATGCAATATAAAACTACAGGATGCCTTCAGTGATCCTACATGGCTGTAAAAATGTATTAACCTCACAACTGTCCTTGTTTAATAGTGTTTAGGAGAGACAAAGCCCACTGGCTCCACAAAGGCCAGCGAGGCGTGGATAGAACCAGGAACACTACTTAGCTAATAAGCAGCTCCATGCACATGTAGAAGAACGGGCTTTTAGGGAGGTTGAGTTCCCTGTTGCTGAGCACCCATAAACTATAATGTGTTTAAGTGAGAGTGGCGTCTGTAGGTATTTGTCACACTCAGCTGTTGGGGGTGCTGATTCCCTCCTACCCCAACACCCTTGGTCAGTAATAATTTAGTTTAGGCTATTATGAAGTAAGTGAATGTTTGTTCAAACTAAAAAGTGAAAACATCTTCAAAGTGTACCTTAATTGGCAGTTAAAAAAATAAAAAATAATTATGGTGAATGGCATTGCATCAAGATGCATCACCCATTGATGCTCTACAAGGCTCTCACCTGAAAATTGTGAGGCACGTGCAACAAAAAAAATACAATTTCAGTGGTCAACTCTACACCTCTTTATTACTATCTAACAGTTTTTTAAAAGTAGGATTTAGTGCAATATATGCATAACCATGTTTAATTTGAGCTGGGGTGTTTAGAAAATATGAGCTCAACACGGTGCAGTGAATGAAGTTGGACACTAATTTACCTGGTGATGTTTCCAACCTTCAGCAGAAGGTGCTTTAGCCTGAGCCAGGATCAGCCCTGAACCTTGATATCAGCACATTATTACCAAGTCTGCACATAGGGATCAGGTCATAGGTCAGAGAAGACCAAATGTGTGTTACTGGCAAGAAACTTTGCAATGGGGTTGGATTAGGCTATGTGGGATCATACTGGCACACATCTAGGCATATTCTGAATACTGGGGTGCCGTTATCAAGCACATGGGTCAGCTGGGTCTCTATAATCTGCACAGATCCAGGGTTCAGCGTGTGCTGCCACACTTCCTGATCACAATCCTCCAGAATGATACCTTTCATCACTTTGTGACCTTGTGATGTAAAACTCAGCCCTGGAGAGCTGCCCGGTCTCTCAGATCTGGTGCCCCTACAGTTCGGTATGAGGTATCCAGGGCTTAGTGTGTCCAGAAAACCTTTTTCTCATTCAGTTAGTTTCACAAGGAACTTCACCACCACGGGACACACAGTGCTGTATTCTGGCAGTCTTTTCGTATTTTCTTTCAAGTGTTCTTTTATAGATTTCGTGCTCTTCACTTGCTTTTGTTTCATTCAAAATCTGCAGCCATTAATAGGCTAATAAAAATAATGTAAATCTGCCAGTATTTTTTTTATGAATTTAAGTGACTGCACACTAATGCAGTGTTAACACTGGCTGTTACATCAGGCTTTATACCTGTCTATCAGTCAGTCAGTCAGTCAGGGAGTCAGTGACTCAGTCAGCCAGTTTCTACCTGCTTGACCAGATGAGGGCTATGGTTCTTTATTCAGTAGATTTCTTGTATGTTAAACCAGATTATAATGATCAAAACAACAGAGGTTTCCTTTGCAAACAAAATAATATTGACAAGAAGATGGGAGATCAATATCAAAGTGACTGACCTCTTCATTATGTTATTACTGCACCTAAAAGGATGAGCTACTGTCATGTCTTTGCTGTCCTCGCAAGCGTACATTGGAAAATCCAACATGTTACACTTAGTTCTGAAGCTCAGTGGCTGTGATCAGGGTGTAGCGTGAAACCTGTTCGACAGGAAATATGTCACTCCTTCGACCTTGCCATTTAACCAAAGTATCCCAGTATAAAATGCTGCCCGAGGCACAAATTGACACATTTTCCAGTCACTTTCGGATTAAAGCATCAGCCTTGCAGCAAAATAATAAATGCATGTGACAAACGCAGCAGATTCTGCAAGAGCCAAGGGTGTGAAATGCATTAAGGCCTCCTTAAACTGTTCCCTCCTTCCTCCTTTACAAGGTGCCAGATGGGAATTGGGCTTCATTATGACCAATTTCACATACATTTACAGCGGTCTCTAAGTGACCTTTCCGGAACATACTGTGAGCTGTCAGTGCCAGCTTTGTTTCACGCTGCACTGAGTCTACTAGGGGTCCCTGTAAGGTCATGACTCTATGTTCACACAGTTTGTTTCTCACGCTGAATTTGGATCAAGTGAAACTCGTTTAGACGCAAAAAGAGCACACCTCTACACATTTACATTAAATAAGATGTAAACATCTTAAATTTCATTCTTAATATTTTATTGTTTAACTCATAAGCATTTTGGTAATGTACTGGTGAATTATGTGGGTCCACCATTTTTTTAAACTTTAAAAATCTGTTAAAATGTAATTTAAATTTTCTTTTTTATAATGTATACTTGAACACAATAGATACTTTGTTAACACCATGGTTTGTGACCTTGGTAGAATGGGTGTGGCTGGAAATGTTAATGAGCCTCCTGTTTATCATAGGCCCACAGCTGGCTCTAGGTCATTCTTCTCCAATCAAGTTAACCAATCACAAACAGAGGGCATGACTCCCAGGATGACCCCTCCTCCCACACAGTCTAAGACAAACTAAGCTAATATTCTAAGGCTGCTCCCTTCTTTTAAATCTAAGGAGGGGTGGAGGTGTGGTGGGCAAGCAGATTTAACTTTGGTGGGCAAATTTAACTTTTTGTTGATATCCCTTTAAGGGTGCATGAAACCTTACAGATTTGGTAAAACACAGAAAATATAGTGTATTCTCCATCTAACTTTTATCTTAATTCTGCCACGAAACACAGGAATAGTCATAATGTCACTCCCCACGATTAGTAACTGCCAAACATGGCTCATTAGGAGTTGGTATTATAAAACACACCACCACGCAAACCACCCTTTGCAAAGTATTGAGCCTACATGCCATTACCGAGCGCTACCAAACTAACCTGTCTCGTGTGTTTCTCTTCCTGTTGTGCTGCTCCATTCCCGATCCTGCCCAGTTCCTGTTTCCTTCGTGCGCTCCTTCCCAGTCCTCATCTCGGCTTGACTCTAACGGCCTCCCGACCACTGCCTGATCTCTGGACTTCGATTTCGCCTTTATCTGACCGTGCCAGATTGTCTTGATAAAGAAACCCACTCTGCGCTTTGGAATCCAGTCTCTGTGCGTCTTTGGTGTAGTGCACTTAAGAACTAAAGCGAGTCACTGAATAACACAATACCACTATCTTTAAACTAGACTGTACCTGACAGACTTGCACAAGGCACTAAATACGTCCATAAAGTTAGACTTTAATACTTCACAAGTATAAAGTGCAAAGTTCATTTTCTGTTTGATTAATGCATTTAAACTGCTGAGTGAAAAAACAGACACCAAGTCTAAGCAGTCCTACTGTAAAACGGCGCTGAAGAGTACATGTGGATGCACTTGTCCTCACCTGTATTGTTAATAGGAACATTGGCTTTAACGCTTAGCTGCTATGTTTATTTGTTGCACATGTGCCCCTTACCCCCAGTGTTTATATATGTGTGTCAGTGGTATGACCTGGTGGTCATATTCCTCAGTGGAACTGTATGTGTTGAGCCTCTGATGTCTATCTAAAATTTAGCATCTCCTTTTGCAGCCAAAGTAGTAAGTATTACTCAGTGTTTATTGGACTAAATTTTATAACCGGGTACACCACTGTGACTTGCAAACATGCCCCTCATTTACTTGTTTCTTTTTCGTGATGATCATCATATATCACTATCAAAACACCAGGAAAGTTTGAGAATTGGTGTGTGTGTGTGTGTGTGTGTGTGTGTGTGTGTGTGTGTGTGTGTGCACAAGATGGAGTGATAAGAGTAGAGAGCTAGTGTGAGGTTATTGTCATCATAACAATGCGAAGTTAGGATGATTCTGTGTGGGCTGTCATGTGACTGAGTCTGGTCCATAAGTTCTCCTGTTCTCTCTTGGCCTTTTGATAACAATGACACAAAATATGAATTAATTTTTCATAAGAAAACATCATTCAGACCCTCCTGTGCCACTGCAGTCCCAAATTTCTGGCAATGACAATTCAGATGAGGAATTAGCAGATGAGCAGGTGTTGAAAAAGGCAAAGATCTGCTCTTGCCAACAGGAGCAGCTCACACAGTTTATGTGGCTGAGATACATGCAACTGTAAAAGCAGTCCATTATTTACAGCTATTCTCAGACTGTCACTCATACTGCCAGAATTGCAGGTGGCATGAACTGTAGACAGAAAAGTGGAAGGACCTTAATGCTCAGGATCCCAAATGTACAGCTCACTGTCCGCAGCGAACATCTGTACAGCACTGCATTTACGACCTGGGCCTCATCTCTGCGGCATATATCAAAGGATATCTCATCAAGTTGCTCTGCATTACATGGCATGGCTATCACATCTTTACAGCATGCAGAACACAACACGTATCTCCACATGTTAAACTGAAACACTGATATACTGTATGTTGGAACTGATCACCCTCAAAGGACTGCTCTAATTACCCTCTAGAGACAAGTGACTTGAATAACTATGATGACAGGACCCCCCTCCCCAAAAAAAATCATGCCTGATAAACGTTTGAATAGGTGAATATGCTAGAAGATTGTGAATGCTACATTACATTACATTTTAATTTAGCAGATGCCTTTATCCAAAGCGAATTACAAGGGAGATTAAAAGCAAGAAAAAAGTTAAATCAGGAAGAAGACCTTAAATGCTCAGTGCCATAAGATGAAATGTTTTTTGTGTTTAGTGCAGGATTGGAGAAATTTATTATTATTATTATCATCAATAATATTAATAATTAATTTTTTACTTTTTTTACTTATTATTTTTTTTATAGGAAGCTGCAGAAGAGGTCCATCTTCAAAGGTTTTTTGAATAATGGGAGAGAGGGTGCTGAGCATGCAGAGGAAGGTAAATTGTTCCACCATTGTGAGACCACTGAGCTGAAGGTCATTGTTTGACATTTTTTGCTGTGTGGTGTAGGGACCAATGGACGTTGTTCGCTGGCTGCGTGCAGTGGGTGAGAGGGATTGTGGGCCTTAATGAGGGTGTGAAGGTAGGGAGATGCTGTTGAGTTGACCACTCGGAAGGCGGGCGTCCGAGCTTTGACTCTGAAGTAGTGAGTCACAGGGAGCCAGTGCAGAGATATTAACAGTGGTGTGACATGTGTCTACTTTGGTTTATCAAAAATGAGACATGCTGCTGCATTTTGGATCTGGAAAGGTTTGATTGTACATGCTGGTAGTGCTATTAGCTGAGCATTGCAGTACTCAAGATGAGTGATAATGAGTGCTTGCACAAGGAGTTGGGTAGCATATTCAGAAAGGTAGGGTCTAATCTTTCTGATGTTGAAGAGGGCAAATATGCATGGCCAGATGTAGGAGATGTGGTCAGCAAAGCTTAGTTGGTCATCAACGATGACCCCAGATTTCTAGCAGTCTTTGTGTGGACAATTGCTGAAGATCCCAAGTTGATGCTGATGCTGTGGTGTATGGAAATTCTGTGCTGTGAAGACCAGAAATTCTGCCTTGGAACTGAAGATGTCATTCTCTCATCCAAGCAGAGATGTCAAAGAGACAGGCCAAAATGCGTGATGAGACGATCATCTGGATAGATTATGATCTGACAGCTGTTTGCTTGTCAACTGCTATGTAAGTTTTTTTAGACGTGAAGGTGTAAATATTGAATATTTCTACATAATACCAGTATTAACTCACACGTCAATAGAAGTAGGGAAGTATGTATACTGTGGTGAATTGTACACAGGGATCAAATGCACATCCTTCCTGTATATTGACTACGGGAATAGAAGGTTTGACAGTGGTATCTATAGTGTAATGGAATTATAAAGGCATGGTAGGATGGGTGGGAATGCCAATAACCCTGAACATTCAGTACAGAAGGCACAAAGCAACAGTAACTCTGAGAGGAGCCAAAGCTTATGGTCAGGGGTGCAGGGGGGGGGCAGTTGGGATGAGGTTCCTCACATCCCCGTCACCCATCATGCCAGAGGAAAGCAGCCAAGGCGAGGGGGCACTTTATTTATTCATACATGTGGCCATTGTGTGACCAGTGCTCCACACTGGGCCGCTGCGAGTCCACTGAGATGCCCAGCGTCGTCCCGCTTGGCCCCAGAGCATGGTCCCCCAATCTTGGGCCAGCACTCTTTGTTCGCCAGTCACAGCACTAAAAGGCCAAATCACTTCGACGTGCTAATGAAAGCAATCGGGGGTGCCGGGGAGATCAAGGCTGGGGGAGTTTAAAAGCATAGCGGGAGAGGTAAATAGGACCAGCATTGTGGACCCCCCCTTCTAGGACAGGGAGTGAGGAGTGTGGGAAAAGGGAGCAGAAGGCTTGGCATTCTAACAAGAGGCTTTGCATGGGGGGGGTCACTTGCCAAGCACGCTGCCTCTGTGACAGTTTCCGATGCTGTGGTTCCAATACGAGTCAATGAAAAGCAAGGCAGGTCTTTTTAGTGTGCCTACTCTCCACATGGTTCTTACCAGTGGAGAGAGCAGCCGTGGTTAGTTAGCTGCCTCCAGCCAGCCGCAGTCAGGGCAATGAGGGGCCGGCTGCCCCCCCTCCCAGTAGGCCACAGTTTCTTCAGCTGCTTGAAGCGCCTGGCACTAGGCGAAGAAGAGAAGGAGGGGGATGAAAAGATGGAGATCGGCCGGAAATAGAGAACAGGAATGGCTGGAGGGCCGGCTGTCCATTGTAACCACCCCCTTACCACCTCCCTGGTGAAGAACGCTCAAGTTCTGGTTGTTTCAAATGCTATTGTGATAGGCCCTCTATGCCTTGCTGCCCCAAAGCAAAGTAAGTCATGGGAGACTATCATTCTGTCTGATTCAACACCATAATATGAGGCTAATGCTTTATGAAACACACCTGCTTTACACTTGATTTCAAAATGCATACCCTGGACAACATCATCTTACCAAAACATACAGTGTTAGTTTTGCATTATGTTTCCTGTATATGTTCAATTACTGAGGATGTCCACAAACAAATACATTAAAATACCTGTGGCTCAGCTGCTGTTATCTCTTTCAGAGTGCTGGGAGAAGGTGAAATGACAGTTGTGGTGAAACATCAGGTATCACATTGAAAAACTGAAGAAGAGGGTCATTCTATTGGAGGCTTCATCTCCTCTGGAAGGGGTTAAGTGTCTGTTTTAGCAGTCCACGCTAAGGTAGTAGATTGCTTGAGAAAATATGAAGGCACACTTGTGGTTTCATGTTTGCCTTTCTTGCAGGACTGTGGCCAAACACAAGCAATCAGCCTCGAACACGCCCGTCTTGGTCTGGTAACGTGGACACCAGGCGGGGACGCTAAGCTGCACGCTTCGCTTTCCCCCGTAAGCAAATACTTCCATCTTTGGCACGCTGCTTGTTTTCCCTCATCACAACGGAGCACGCTGAGGAACCTCTCAGCCATTACTGAAGCACACAATAGACGTAAAATAAATGGAGAGGGCAATGTTAATAAAATCAAGTTGCTAAATAACAGCATCGGACATAAAACAGATTTATTGCACCAAGATGGAAAACACTTTTAACATTATGTTTTATTGTTAAGCAGACCCCCCTCCCTTTCTGAACATTAGAACAGCACTCTGAATTCACAGAACACACTTTGTCTAAACTGGTCAAAAACCAACAAGACTTTTGTAGCAAAAATGTAATGGAAAATTAAATTAAAAGAACAATCTTGAGCATTTAATTAATAGTTATTGATAAAAATTACAAACATTAATAGTACTTTCTAGTGTCCATCAAACAATTTTTTATTCACAGCATTTTAAAATTATAATTGGTAGGATTAATTTATAAAGCAGGTGTGAAAATGACACAGGATCAGGTAAAAAAAAATGTTTAGGTCTTATTACTGGTAGCCTGCGTGATAAAGGTGGACTGTCACCTACGATGACTAAACTAGCGGTGGCCTGACTGCTGTTCACAACCCAAGAGAAGATGTGTGGTTGAGCCCCCCTCCCAACCACAGTACTTGACCATGCTTGTTTTTATGTCCATTATGTACAGATTTCTGCAGAGCTGTCAACTTTACACTGAGTCAACTTTACACTGAAAACGAAAAAGTACTTCCTTTAAGTGTCTTGGGGTTACTCTGTTGTTAAAGGTGATATGTAAAACAGTGAATTGAACTAAAGTCTGCCTCTTTTGATATGTGAATGGACTTGTTGGTCTCCTCTAGTTTTTGAGCTTCATTCACTTCATTCACTACTAAAACTGCTGGTTTACTTTACGTGTCCAGTTTACACCAGCAGATATAACTTCATTAACACAGCTGAGGATTGTGTGTTTTAGCAGCTGATACTAGTAGCCTAAGACATGTTTAACCTTAAAACACAATAAGACATTAAACCAGCAATAGACACCAAGTGCAAAACCTTCTTCTTCTTTTGGCTGCTCCCTCTAGGGGTCGCCACAGTGAATCATCCTTTTCCATATCAGGCTGTTCTCTGCAGCTTCCTCTGTCAACCCAACCTCTCTCATGTCCTCCCTCCCTACATCCATGAACCTCCTCTTTGGCCTTCCTCTTTTCCTCCTGTTTGGCAGCTCCATCCTCAGTATTCTTTTCCCTATATACTCTGTATCCCTCCTCTGCACGTGTCCAAACCATCTAAGTCTCACCTCTCCCACTTTGTCTCCAAACCGTCCTACCTGTGCTGTCCCCCTAATATGCTCGTTTTTAATCCTGTCGAGTCTCATCAATCCCAAAGAAAACCGCAGCATCTTCAACTCTGCAACCTCCAACTCTGCCTTCTGTCTCTTTGTCAGTGCCACTGTCTCCAGCCTATACAACATAGCTGGTCTTACTGCCGTCTTGTAAATCTTCCCTTTCACTCTTGCAGCTATCCTTCTATTGCAGATCACTCCTGACACTCTTCTCCGCCTACTCCATCCTGCTTGTACTCTCTTCTTTACTTCCCTACTACACTCCCCATTACTTTGAAGGGTTGACCCCAAGTATTTAAACTTGTTCACCTTTGCTATCTCTGTTCCTTGCAACTGCACCATTCCACCTCCCTCTCTTTCATTTACACACATGCACTCTCTCTTGCTCCTACTGACTAACATTCCCCTTCTCTCCAGTGCATACCTCCACCTCTCCAGGTTCCTTTCTGCCTGTTCTCTACTTTTGCTAGAGAGAAACCAAGTGCAAAATAATTTTTGTTAATAGACTTTTTTCACTAACCTCAATATTTACTTTTAACCTTATTTGTTTCTTACAAAGAGGGATTTTAATTTATGTAGAGTGTTGCAACTTTTAACAAAATTGTTCTTAGTTTTTATCAGTCAGTCATCTTCTCTACCACTTCATCCTGTGAAAGGTCACAGGAAGCCTGGAGCCCATCCCAGACAAATAGGGCAGGGAACACACACCAGCCAATTTTGGAGACATCGATCAACATAACCTGCATGTCTTTGAACTATGGGAAGAAACCAGAGAACACCCACCAAGCACAGGGAGAACATGCAAGCTCCAAACACACAGACCCAAAGCAGCAAATGAACCCCAGGTCTGGAAGCACAAGGCAACAGTGCTAACCACCACACCACTGTGTCACCAGTAGCTTCTGTTTTTTGCTAAATGAGATCAGCATGCAGCCCATTAAACAACTTTTTACTGACGTCAGTATGCTTAAAATTCATAAACCACCTAATGGTATTCCCTGGGATGCAGTGGCCAGGATATTCAATTCCATCCAAGGTAAAAGGGGTGTTGTAGAATTTAAACTGAACACATGTGAATAGGAAAACATAAAATTAATTGGCTATTCTGAGTGTAACAGCTGACAAAATGCCACAAAAATAAATCTATAACCCACTGTCATAACGTATAAGAAGAATCACTGTCATACCATATAAGAAGAATCACTGTCATACCATAGAAGAAGATCCACTGTCATAATGTATAAGAAGATCCACTGTCATAATGTATAAGAAGATCCACTGTCATAACGTATAAGAAGAATCACTGTCATAACGTATAAGAAGAATCACTGTCAAACCGTATAAGAAGACCCACTGTCATACTGTATAAGAAGACCCACTGTCATACCATATAAGAGGCCATTTGATTTATGCTAATAAATCAATGTTCATAAGTGAAGATGTCCAGAACTAAGCAAGCCTGGAGGAGCCCATCTTCTAACTAGAACTGTGAAGATAATGACGTTAAGCGAAAAATTGACCAAGTCAATATTCATTTCTATTTTTTATATAAACGTTTATTTTGTACTAAGATGGATCTGATGTGTTAGCTGTTTCTGAATTTTCTGGTCAATCTCCTGCTAAATTGACCTCTATTAACCAACCATGTCTTAAGAAGATTAAAAGATGGTTAAATGACCTCCTTACTAGGTCAGATTTTCTGTGTATATGTGTGTGCATGCATGCGAGTGCATGCGCGCAACGGTTGGGAGGGGCATTATTTTTGCATAGAGGGGACTGAAACGGAAATATTCTATGTCCAAATAAATACCACCTACTGATATTTTGGAGAAGGATTAAAGATAGCATGGTTTGAAGGAACATGAAGACCCTATTAGAACTGTACCAGTAAATCAGCTATTTGGAGAAATGACCTGACTGTTTGGCTACTGCTAAAAAAGCAGTGGCATTTGAGTTATACAAAGCCCTCTGTAATTTTAGCTATCATTTATTGAAACTTAATAGGCTACTTAATATTACTTTAGAGATGAAAAGCGAAAAAGACTTTATTTCATACCCAAGACTTTATTGCATTCCCTACGTTTTATGTACAGCCTCTTCAGGGGTGCTTTTCTTCACCTGGATACTCATGTTCTAGTGGATCTACCAGAGGGTTTATCAAGAAACCTTGCCTGTGTCAGTTATCCCCATGTCATAATGCTGGTCATCGTTTGGACACCTTGCACTGTCAGACATTCCCACCACTCTGTGCAGGGCACTCTGTTAGGCCTCCTCAAGCTGGCGTAGTCATCAGGGATTGCTGAGTCCTTATTGCTTCCGCTGTTGGAGGGGTGCATTACCAGGAAGAGCTGGCGTGGACGCCCTGTGGTCACTGAGCTGTTGGTATTTTTAGCTCTGCTGGCGAGGGAGGTGGTGGTATTGGCGGGTGTTCCTGTCAGCGCCGTGTGGTCAGCGTGCAGGGTTGGAGATGCCACACAGTCCGTGTGCCAGGTCAGAAGGAGCATGATCTCTGCCCCACTAAGGTCTAGACACATTCCTCCTCTGAGCAGTGTAGCCAACAGAACTGAAGGCACAGCTATATTTACATAGAATTCGGAATTCAAATGGGCTGTTACCCTGGACAGTAAGCCCCTCACCTCTAATTCTGTGGTAAAATACAGCTATCAACTGACATAATGGATATTACTATTTATCCTACTAATATCACTAATTGCAAATGAAATTATCCATAATTTTATGTGTGTGCATGTGCAAAACATTTTAGATTCAGCTTGGTCATGTCAATTTCAGGGAGTAAATATAAAATTTCCAGCTCCACTTGTGAAGAATTGCTGGGCTATATGTTCAGCCTTGGGATATGAAATATGGAATGAGCAGAGAGAGAGAGAGAGAGAGAGAGAGAGAGAGAGGTGGGGGTGGGGGGAGCTGATGGGAGTAAGCAGGATAAGCTCACTTAAACAGCAACAGCTGCACTGCCCCTGTGTGGTCACAGTCCACACTCAAGAGGCATGGGGGTGGGGAGGACGGAAGCCGGTCACGGAAGTCGGCGTGGTGTGCACATGAGGCCGGAGCGGGGCAGGGCGGCTGCCGAGAAACCGCCAGGGGAGGGGGGGGGGGGTGAGCCAGCGGGTTCAGCAGAGAGCAGCACTTTCCCACAGTCTGGGGATTTGACACATGGCTCTCACACATTCCTGAGCCTGCAGCCGTCGGGCCAGGCAGACAGTTGGGGCACATGGCCCGTGGAGGAGGTAGCAGAGGGGTCGGGTTCCGCCCTTGGCACTAGCAGCAGTGTGGAGCTGAGCAGGGGGCTGAGGCTCACCCTAAGTGCTGCTCTGTTAACTCTTACACCTCCTCCCTCATCTGTGCGATATGCTGCACATGGAACCATAATGGTCTAAGAGATGCAAAGACTGTTAGGACAGTTTAACTTTTCCTTTAATCCTCTGTGTTAACATGTATTGCTGTTCATGCCTGGTGCTTACAACACAAAATATATTGATGTCCTTTAAAAAATTTTATTTAAATTTATAATGTGTCATATTTTGGATTGGGGTTTTGTCAAACCACTGCTCTGGTTGTCATGGTTTCCGCTGTTGCAGAACTCCAGGTGGCAACTCGACCCTGTTTGAAAGTCCTCTAAGGGATCAGGCTATGGCCCTGGATGAAGATGGGAGATGGGGTGAGGGTCAGTGAAGGATGCATGGCTGTGTCTACATCCCCTCCCCTCCTGTAAAGCTGTAGACTTTCCCAAATAAATGATCTGCATGGTGGGATTTTAAAAGAACAGTGGGTCACCCTTGTCACAGTTATGGTCCTGTGTGCAGAGAGAGAAAGGGAGAGAGAGATTTCAAAACTAAAACCACTCCTACAGAAGGAAGACCACCCATATCCCTTGAAAAAAGTGTAGGAAGAAGCACCAAAGAAAGGGGAAACATGGCTCAGTGATGAAAGGCAGGAGGGTAAATCATTTCTGTTTGAGTACCACCAATCTTAGTGGCTGTTGAGTTCACAGAATAGCAAATTGCCAATTAAGCTGCCCCCAGGTCAGAGCAAATACATAGGAGTCTCCAAATTACTGAGCCCCTGCTTAGACTCCTGTGGCATGAGCCATCAGGACACACAGTGCAAATCTGTTGTAGCTCTAATCTTGATCCTGAAGTGACAACAAAGCCAGGAAATCAATTGGAAGACCAGGCCAGTTACTCTCAGCCGCTCCTTGACTTGGTCACTTCCTGGATAATTAAGAGTTGATGTGTAATCTGTCCTGCAAGGTGGGGGTGGGGGGGTGACCCTTCGTCCCTCTTTAAGAGAAACGCGGTCAAGCCCTTCTCCGTAAAACTCAAGCATAAAAGGCAGTTTGTTCGGACGAGTTGGAACAGGAGCTGCATCGAAGGAGTGAAGGTGGGGGAGGAGACATGAAAGGGGTCATGACAGTTTTCCCAGTTCGCTCTTGCTGGAGTGGAGAGGCCGAGGGAAGAATAGCTAGCTTGTTCTGACTCATCTCTTACTAAAACTGTGATCTGTGCAAGGAAACAAGACATATTTCATTGGATCACAGAAACGCCCCTAGGCCCACCCCTTCCTCTTCTCTGTCTCAGCTCTAAAAATGACTGGAGCTTTGAGCAAATGTGGAAGCTTTGTAGCTAAGAGGAGTTCATAAGGCCTTTGGCCTTGTCGTGTAAGTTGTGCCACTGTTTGTCACATTTTGAGTGGTGTAAAGCAGTTTTACTGGTTAAATCTGTCCTTTGTCAAAAATGCCATCGGCCCACCTAATAGTCAATGGTTCTCACAGTCTGGGCAGTAGAACAATTGCAAAGTTATTGAGGTGAGACATTATTGAATGTCATAGAACTCCTAAGGTCCTGTAAATGCTCCTTCCGAAATGAGACTGGAAGCTATTGGTGGATTGCTTGGGAAAAGATTGGGCCCTTTGATGTGCTTTTGAGGTATTTTGTTCAGCTCTTGTCAGACTCAGAGTTGCCCTTCACCCTGTATGGGTGCAGGGTGGATTAGTGGCGTCTTGAGGCCCTCTAATGAAGCCTGTTTGATGTTGAGTGCCCAATTACTCCTGACAGGGCTCCGGCTGGGGTAGGGAGTGATGGTGTGGTGCTCCTAAAGACCCACCTCCAGTGCCACGACCCCTTGATACGCTTAATAGGCCCAACGCTTCACGTGTGCTGATTCGTTGATGCTGTTCAGTATGTATGTAAGACAAACCAATTACACGAATGCCTAGAAAAAAGCCAGCTCTGGGTTCTTTTGAAAACTCGAGCTGAAAGAATAGTGGTGTTAACAATGTGGACACATCGAGATGTAAAGAAACCCTTTAAAAAAACGGCCATGGGGAGGAAGGTTAACGCCCATTTGGACCCTCTATCCAAACATGTCAGCATCTGCATAATGGGAAGGCCTCTTTATAATATTTTAGCACAAGGACCCTGACAGGAAAGTGTTTTGTATAAGTGTGTGTGTGCGTGCGTGCATGTGTGCATGCGAGTGTGTGTGTATGCCCTTAAGGATGTGTGTGGGTGGGTGCGTGGGTGTGCGTGCGCACGTGTGCGAGCTCGGTGTGTGTTTTTCATGGCATTCGCCATAAGGAATAAACACCGGTGAGAGTGTTCTTCCGTGACCTTTTTTTGTTAGACAGGGCTTGTGCACTGTGTGGGAAAAGGGAAAGCGTAAACTTGCCGAGGGATAGAAGCGTGATACTTGACCTGGGTCTCCTGACAGTGTTTTATAAAGATCAGTAAATGCATTCCGCACAAATGCACAAGGGTAGACTGTGCTAGACAATCATAAGATTGGCATTTGAAGGAATAGATTTTAGAGCTGTTGCTGTATCTCCTCCAAGCGTCTTTTTTCCCTCCCACTCCACAAGTACTCAGCCCAGAATCTATGGGGGAGAAAATTCTAAATCATATAATTCGTCCGTTTGGAAAACAAGTCTGCTATTGCTTGCATTCAGCTTACCTTTATAGTTGTTTGTAAATTTCATTGTCTTGTATAATTTTAATATTGTGAAGACAGACAATTCTGCCTAATTTTATAGATTTTGAGTTTTTGCTGCCTAGTATTTTTTTTGCGAAGGAGCTCAAATGACTTTTAAGTGTTTACCTTACATTAGTTTAGTTTCCCTTACTGTTACAATTCTTATTCCAGTAATTATAGCACCAGGTTTTGCTCTATGACCTCATAAACTAGACTTACTTTTTTAGAATGAGAATCAGAAGTAGCCATGGTTAAGTCAAACTTCCTAATCGTGTTTGATAATGGTATACTGTTAACTCCTGAGTCTAGAAAAGTGTCTTTGTAGTGCAGTATGAGTCTATACGTAACAGAAAGTCTGGATGGTGGAAGCTGTTATTACTTGGCTTCTACATGAAGCTAAGTAACATGATCGGAGTAAGGAGAACAAACAGGGAAAATTGATGTTAAAAAAAGATTAAACACAATTAAAAAGGATAAACATCTACTTATTAAAGAGGAAATATGCTAAAAATGGGCAGTGAAAAAACAGCATTCTTAGCACAGTGAGGAAGATGAGATAGAGAAATGAATGACATCAAGGGAGACAAGAGGAGAAGAGAGAGACAGGAAGTGGGGAGAACGCATGGCCTCCCGTGGCTCTCACAATGGTGTGCTGTGTGCGGCGGCCGGCGGGGGAGCAGCAAGAGCCGTGTGTCCGGGTAGGAGGGGCGGGATCTGTGTGCCATGCAGGCCTGTTTACATTTGAAAGCGTCTGGCCGCCCCCAGAGGGCCTGATGGTTTATTGTGGGCCCTTATCTGGCGCGTGCCTGGGACGGCCTTTCCCACACTCAGCAGCCACGGCTGCCAGGAGTAAGAGGGCGGCAACCTCTGCCTGTTGGCATGGCACCAGTGTGACAGACATAATGCTCCTCCAATGCAGTGGATTTTTTTTTGTAAAAGGGTCCACAACAAGGTCTTTTCATATTGCCTGCCTCCCCCCTAACCCAATCCCCAATACCAGCCCTTCATCCAGTACCTTCAGCTTTACAATTTAAATGGCCATCTTTCTGGATTAGGTCTCCTGCTTCTCTCCCTGATGAATAGAAGTATGGAAACATTTTTGACATATTTGCACGAGCAGAGGGGGAAAGTACTGCTCCATGTTAGAAAATAGCCCTTTTGTCGTGCTGTTGTCTAGAGAGTGCCCGCTCCAGGGGGCCTGTTCTCTTCCAAGCTTTTGGAACTTCTGTTGAGCCTTAGGATCAGTGGTCAACTTTTATACAGGTTTCAGTTCAGCTGACAGGGAACCACAAAATCAGGAGTGCTTTTCCTGTACTCTGTGACAATTTTTCTGGTTTTGTGAAAAAAAAAATTACCTCTTTTCTTTTGCAAATATAATGTGTTTTCCAGCAACCATTACACAATGAACTCCAAATGTAAAACAACACGACCATGTTTGGGTCACTATATGAGTATATTTCAACAAAAAAAAAAAAAAAACCTGAATGCCATTTCCATAAAATCACACAAGAAATACAATTGTAATAAATAAATAAAATTAGTTTTTAAATTGTATTTATTGCATTCAATGGGCCACGTTTGTGTGTTTCTCATTTAATAGATTTCAATAGTGTGTATTGTATTGTGTTGCCTGTGGAGTGTTAGTTACTTGTACTATAGAGTATTTCTTTGATGTGTTACTTGTTATATGTCACTTATGTGCTACATGCAGTGTATCACCTGTAGTGTCTTATATACAGTTAATTACTTGTAGTCTGTTGCTTGTGGTGTTACTTGTAGTGTGTTACATTCAGTATGTTACTTGCAGTGTGTTCCCTGTGGTATATTTTTTCTTGTTCCTTTTGGCGTAGCAGTGTGACCTGGAGAGGAGATTTCTGTGGGCACACTGCTAGTGTGTAGTTGCAGTGCATGTGATCGTGCTGATAATGGAGTGTGTGCTGGGGTTCAGGTCACTCCCAGGCTGGCTGACTCACTCACAGCCTTGTTTCCTTGTGTCTGAGCACAGACCCGTATCATATTCCCCCTGTGCAGACATGCTAGGCCCCTCAGCACTGGCTCTCTCTGACTCTCCGCCCACCGCTGTCCCACGCAGGAAGCCCGACTGGCAGCAGAGCATGTGTGCGTGCTTCTGTCTCGTGTCTAATCGATGCACTCCACACGTTATCTGACTCAGCTATCACAGATCTCAGGATTTTTCACACGTCTTAGGAAATTTATGCGCCTTTCAGATTAGCACATACACACACACTTGTGTGTTTTGTATATATAAATACTGTACGGTACCATTTCCATTGCACTGTCAAATACCAGTGTGTTAATCAGGCAATGATTTTAGCATTTTAGCATCTAGACAAATTATTTAATTTAAAAAATCAAATGCAGTCATTTCATGAGTATGTTTTTATGCAGTTTACAGTGAAACATTACACATAGTGTTCATTCTGTTACATTTTTCTTATGTCCTATATGCAGTAACAAGGATTTAATAATGAAATTTATGTTGACAGGCCAAAAAAAAAAGTTCTAATACACAGCAATTTAACAGAAAACTTAATTTTGAATCTTAGAAGATGGGATTTTTTTGACAGCATTTGTTTAATAAGAAACCAACTGGAAACAGTTCAAGGTTCACTAAAGCTATGTACATAATTTCTGATTTCTGGATAAATTTTGTTAAAATGAATGTTTGGTTCAGATACTAAAATAGCAGTATGAAAAGCCAATAACCACTATGGCAGAAAATTAGATTTAAAAAGATATGGAAGGATGTTCTGTATTCTTTGGTTTAAAATTTTATATCAGTGAAATGGGTCATAAATTGAAAAAATAACATCAAAAACCATAAGTTATTGTGAAAAACATTAAGTGAAAAAGCATAAATACACACAGACAATACATATGCTATTTTAAGAAGCACTACAGTAGAAAAAAAATCATAGCATAGCTGAAAAACAGCTATTCTGAATTATTACATATTTTAGGCATGGGATGCCTACCACAGCTTTATGAGTTACTGTTTAATAAATCCGTTCAAAGCTCTCAAATGAAACTCCTTCAGAACCTCGCCAACAATGCAAGGTCTGTTATGGCTGTTTTGTCTTCTAAGAGATTTATTTGACAACATAAACCTAGCTGCATTGTTTCCTATTGGATAATAAGCAGGTTTGTTCCGCTGTTGCATGGAGAGACATGTTTTATGTATATTGCCCCCAGCCTCACACCTGGATTTTTCCAGACCCCCATTCTGCCACTTCTAACTCAGGAGCAATTTGGAGAACACCTTATAAAGGACGAACAGACAATTTCATACAGTAACCACAATCCAGCACAACATTTGAAAAATTATAATTGTATGTGAGTAATTCCTGTTTATCGCGTGTAATTTTAATTGTGCTTCACTGCAATGGAACTGGAAGGTACAGGGCTCGAATTTAACTTGTGTCTAAAAGCACAAGTATTCCCACTGCTGTGTAATGACACCTTATATATGTCTCCTAGACCACCCTTTGATTGTTGAAACTGACCATGTAATAATGTTTATCAGCCAACAGTGAAGCTGGCTTGGGTGGTTATAGGGTAATACTTTGGGGCATTCCTCCTAATTCTTTCCCTCCTTGTTGTTTCTAACCTTTAGTTTTTTCATTGTTAAGGTGGGCCTCATATGGCATTTTCATAAATGACAGCTTGTCAGATGACACACCAGTAGACCTCATGTGTGGTAAAAGTGACCTCATTCTTATCTACAAAGAAGATGCTTGAACTTTTCTCTCACAGGAGATGCCTGTAAGGGCAGTGGCTGGTTATCTCATTTGAGGGTGAGAGAAGAGCGTTTGTTGTCATTGAGTACATGTTAAAACACATACAGTTACAACAAATTTGGTTCTTTGCATTTAGCCCATTCCCTTGGGAACAGTGGGCAGCTATCATTCAGCACCCAGGGAGCTAGTCCTGTGTGTTTTGCTCAGGGATTCATCTGGTGGCTGGAGAGGGATTCAATACAGGAGACTTCTGCATCCCAACCAACCATTCCACCAATTGAGCCACTGGCTGCCTGTCGTTTTAAACTTGAGCATTTTTTTAGAATGCTCTATTCTGACAACTGGTTAACTACATTTATTTGTTATTTTTTCAGCTGCTCCAAAAAGCAGACCTACAAGCCTCTAGTTAACAATACACATAATGGCTTGGCACTGGTTTTTACACTGTACGCCCTTCCTAACACAAGCCTCTTGCTTTATGTAGGCTTGGGATTGGTACTGGCTGGGATTCAAACCCCTCACTTTGGAAGTACAAGGCAACAGCACAGAACACTGGCCTGCTGTGCCATGCCATGTAAAGGTAAGGCACAAATTGTGAAAATGAAGGTACATAATTTGGGGTTCTATCTCTTGATTTCCATTCCTGTTCAACTGTGTTTTACTTTCCTGAGTAATGTTGTGTGTTGTCTTTCTCTGTCACTGAGCTGTTACACTTTCGTTTTGCCTCAAGTTCTGTTCTTTCTCAACACTTGCCTTTACAAAGGTTTAATCTTTGTTATTATATTCAAATCTCTATCTGTGTGAAACAGCCCCTAGTTTTCTCAGCGTTTGGGGCTTGACATGCTGATGCAAAGAGTCTTTTCTTTGCATTTGGCCTATTAGTGGCAGAGACTCAACTGATACAGGCTTCTATATGGATTTTGGTATGTGCTCAGTAATCTCTTCTTTCATATTGCCAATTTGTGGCACTTTACTTGACCGTTAGTTTCTTCTATGTATGTCATGTTCCACAGATTTCCAGCAGTTCTAAGCAGGTTTTCTGACACGGTTATTCCTTTGTTTTCAAAAGCTTACCAGTTAGGCAGAAACATAACTACTGCTACGCAATTAGTCAACTGCCTGGAACCCTGGGAGAATGGGGAGCCTGGCAACAACATAAACAAAAACTGAATAACTCATAGTCTGTCCTAGTGAGATGTGCCTTCCCTCTTTGAAACTCATAAAAACTTATCTCTGCTTAACCTTTATGTTAAGAAAGTCTTGCTGAATTGGCAATTATCCCTACTCACCATGCAAGGAGCAGGATTATTTTATATGCATGATATAGTTACTATATTCACCAAGACACATAGACAAAGCATGTGATTCTGGTGATGTCAGCCATTCATTATACAGTGGAACCTCCGATTGCGAGTAATTTGGTTTACGAGTGCTGTGCAAGATGAGCAAAAATTATTAATAAGGTTTAACTTGGTTAGCGAGCGATGTCTTGCAAGACAAGCATTTTCATATCAAGTATGATATGTTTTTATCCATCCATCCATTATCTTAACTGCTTATTCCTGGTGAGGGTCACAGGGAAACCTGGAGCCCATAGGGTGCAGGCCAGGGTTGGGGCACCAACCCACCACAGGGCGCGCGCACGCACACACTGGGCAATTTGGACACACCAATCAACCTAGCCTGCATGTCTTTGGACTGCGGGAGGAAACTGGAGCACCCGGAGAAAACCCACCAAGCACAGGGAGAACATGCAAACTCCACGCACACAGACCCAAGGCGGGAATTGAACCCCAGGCCAGGAGGTGCACGGCGACAGTGCTAACGGCCACACCACCGATATGCTTTTATATTATATCATATTTCAAATGAAATTAGGGAGGTGTGCAAAATGTGGGAAACAGTACAACATTTTGTAGAAAAGCACCAACCAAATAAGACTGTAGCAGCGCGAACGACGGATCTGTTTAACGACAATACAGTGAATGTCACATTTCCGCGAAATCCTCAAACAGAGGCAAAAGCGACTGTCATCCCAGCAAATATAAAACGTTCAAATAACATTAGCTAAACGTTCCTAAAGTTCCATAAATGTTTATCTAATGTTATTTGAACATTTAATGTTTGCTGGGGTTGGAGAGGTTCGTGTTAAATACGAACAAAAGGAAAGACATTCCAGTGAGTCAAAAGATGACAGTGAATCCAAAAAGTGTAACCGGTAGTGTTAGTGAAATTCATGAAAGAGAAAGAACTTCCGAGATTCCAAATGTTCTCATGGAAGGAGATTCTCCTTCCAAGCAATAACCCTCCTCCTCCCTCTCGTCTCCCTCACGCCAGCCACGACTCTTTTTAAACATAATTGCAGATTAATTAGTTTTATTTTTTACTTTAATACTGTGTATTAATCATTGTTATTTCTTTGCAATATTAGGGACAATAATTAATTTGTACAAAAAATACCATTAAAAATGATTTGTATATGAACATTTTTGGACGTGTGGAACAGATCATCTGATTTTACATTATTTGTAATGGGAAAATTCGCTTTGCTATACGAGCGTTTTGGATTACGAGCACTTTCCCGGAACGAATTATGCTCACAATCCAAAATTCCACTGTATATAAAAAACATCAAAGCTTTGAAGTGAAAAGTTTCCATGTTGGCTACATTATTTAGAATAACATCTAGAACTCAACCTGTCCGATGGCCCTTTGCCACCACATGGTACCAGCTGAACCCGACTCAACCGTACTTGCTTTTGGGTCTTTGTTTTCCACTGCAGCTATAATATAATATAATATAATAACTCAGCTCCTCTCTGTAGAGCTGAATTAATACTGCACAGTAAAATCACCTGGAGTAGGACAGACTGATGCATCTTAAGTGCATTGCAAGCTGCAGAGTCTCATGGGACACATTTCATTTCAAGCTGGCAGCAGTGGACATTGCTGCAATTAAAATAAAGGTGAAAATATAATGTTACTTAGTAGCCTATAGGCTACATTAGATACCAGATGAGCCTAAAAAAATCATAGCGGAAACCCTTTTAAAATGAAATATTAAATAGGCTACAGTGATTACATCAGATAGATTATATCAGATGGCTGTTTAAAAATGGCAGGTTTGTTCAGGACATCCTGTCTCAAATGATGACAATGCAGTGTTAGTGACAATTCTCCCTGAACAATTAGTAGCCTGCATTGTTCTGTGTCACCGTTTGGTATCGTTTCCGGTCAGTTGGAACCTCGACAGAGGTGATACCAAAAAAAATACCAAGTACTATTCATAGTTTCTGCCCAATGTAAAACCAGAATAGTCAAATAGGGCTTAGTCAAGTTGAGCTGGCGCTATGTGGTGGGAAAGGGCCACAAGGCTGCCAGCTTCATCTGTACTTCATCATCCTCCCCTCTAGCTCCTTCTGTCTGCTTCCAATTCAGGCAAATGTGTTTTATGTAACACTTACAGGATCTGCCTCCCTGTACTTTCTGCTGCTCAGTGGAAAATTGTTTACCTGGAATACAGTAGCTTCCTCCTGGTAGCCCTCCAACATCTACCATCATACAGAATGATGATGTCTTCTTTCTAAAAAGTAAATTTTTCCTTATATCTGTTTAGTTGATGCTCATTAAAGTTGAAGATTTTTCCTGAAGTCTAATATTTTGTTTCCTGCTTCCACAAACATAGCTCAGTTCTGTACCCAGATTATTGTTAGGTTTTGTTACTGTCCCAAGAGTCGAAGACCAAACATCATACGTAAACTTGACCTTGTGGTATCATATCATGTTTAACTAAGACACAAGAACTACAGTGTCCAACAAATTGAACAGTGTCAATAAATCACACATAAAAACAAATTGCATAGGCAAATATGGCAGAGACATGCTTCAGATAATATGTTGATGGGATATTACACAATTAAATAGCTACATACAAGTTCTAGGTTTGCCTTGTACTAAGACCGGGTGAATGGTTTTGTAAAATGAATGTGATGAATAAATAGGAAATACGATGCCTTCTGTGAAGTGAGGGTGGCCATTCTAGAAAGGGCTCCTGATGTTCTCTGGTGTAGCCAGGTAGAATTAAACCCATGACCACTGATAATCCCCCTTTTGGAACATTAATTTTAAACTAGTGCATTGTATCCCGGAGCTCGACCATGACTTTCCCAGGACAATTAAAATTACTTTGCTCAAAAAGAGAGGGCCGGCAAAGGCAAAAGAGTGTCCCGTCTGTCTTCCTGGGGTGAACAGCTAAGACGAGTAGATATGGATTACCCTGTTCTCAGGGGAGTAATTGGCCAACGTGTGGGAAAATTTGCCCCGTTATACTTCTTCTCCAATAATCTCTCACAAATCTCTCCCAGTGGCTGCATAATTTAATAGGCCACTGAGTTGCTAAATCCTGTTTGACTGGTTCTTACTTCCTGCCAGGCCCTGCTGGTACTGTAAAGGAATAAGGGGCCTAAACTCACTTGGGAGCGTTTCTGGCTATGTGCCATAAAGCTGGCTATAAAACACAGGCTTCACTTGTTTTACCTTTAGCTAGCAGCCTCCTTGAATGTCCTCTTATCTTCTTTGCTCCTGATTGGAGTTGACGACCTCCAAACCCTATAGGGAGAAAACATCTCTGACAGATGTTGTTACCCAAATCTGGCCGCTCTAATCCAACTGAGGTGCCGTGCTTCAGGGCATAATAACAAATGACGCTGAAACCTGTCTGGTCTTCAGCGTGTCTCAGTGGTCAGGAATCAAGTGTCCCAAGTGAAGGCCTCCTACTTGTTTCAAACAGAGAGCAGATTGGTTTCTCAAAATGTTTTGTTAGGCCAGTAAGATGTTATTAAGGAACTAGGATAAATCTGCATGCAGCTGGGTTAAAGGGTATGTTTGTAATTACATGGGGACAGATCTGTCATGCGTTCATAAGAAAGTCACTGGAGGAGGACTTGCACAGACAGCTAATGTCCATGAAGAGACATTCCCATGCATGAACAGACACTTGTCTAATAAAAACAAGAATCACTAATGTATTCTGATTAGCACTGAGTCAAAGGGTGTCTTCTTCTTCATATTGGCACGACTGTAATATTTTGTGAAAATTATGCAATACCGGTATGCAATTGATGTTATTGCCATAATTTCTGAAAAGGCTTTATTGTGTTCACATTTTTGCAGTTTTGATAAAACCACATAGGCCAATTATACCTGCAGTGTTGGAAATGAAACAAAAATAATGTGTGCAAACAATAAATATAATGTTGTGTTCATCGTTACCTTATTATGATGATTTGAAAACAGATTTAAAGTTGGTATGGATTTTTTTTCCAGAAGCAAAGCACTGCCTTCAAGCTGCTCTGTCTCCTGCAGTGTACCAGTTATACTGTGTGTCATTTAGTCTAAAATCTGAAGATTTGTGTCCCATATATCCTAGTTCCTAAAAGGGAGGCTGGATGTCTTCTTCCATAGGAGACTGCCCCTGAGGTGACCCCAAGAAAAGGAACTCAACTCATATCCCACAGACAACAGTGCAGGAAACATGTGCATCACAGCTGTGTCACATGGCAGAATGTCCCAATGAAACAGGCTCAGTCAGCAACAATAAAGGACAACAGTATGACTGACATTCACATGAAATGTTGAATTGTAAAGATATCGATTATATTTTTAAAAATAACTATTACTACAAAATTGTAGTTTTTTTGTAATTACTAAAAAAAATCCAAACTGTGTAAATTTTGTGAAATTTTTTTTTGCAACTTTGTCTAAAGTCCTTGGATAAAACAGGGTCAAAATAATTAATAAAAACAAATGTTAATTAACTTTTCAGCTTTAGAATTGTATCTGGATGCCATTTTATGGTTGGTTATACACCATTTATGAGACAGATATGATGGATCTTAAAGAGAATGATGAACTGGTGGGACACAGATTAACCTTGTCAATAAGAAACAGAAACTGAATAATTATGTATAATTATTTTGTGGAACAGTTGCCTGATATAGCCACCATCACCACCAGCTACAACTTTCTCAATAATTTCCAGCAGCATTACTTCCTCTGTATCTGATTACAAAAAAAAAAGTTCAGCAGATGTCCCAGGGCAACACTTGCATATGAGAAGTGACTGAGGTGATTTGAATAAACCCTGCTCTTCACAGGTTTAAAAAGGAGCCCAAGTATTTAAGGTCAAACACAACGCTCTTTTGTGTTATGTTCTTACAGTGGACCAAGTTCTATGTGTAACAATATTAATAATATCATTTAATTTATAACAACTATATGATTGAATGAATTACATAATAAATAGATTCCGTAGCAAAAATAGCAACATGCATCAAATTCCTGAGCGTCATGAATCATGTGTCTGTACTGTAATACAAAACACTGAAATCATAGACTATTAAGTGACGTGAACACAGCAATGACATTAATTAAGAATGATCCATACATAATGTGTTAGATAAGCATTAGAGCAATTATATAGTATGACTTAATCAGTCTAATTTAAACAAAAGTGATCCAATGGAGCCGCCTTTCCATTAGTTTAACAACTAAGGCTCTCCTTGGGTTCAGACTTAAAGACAGCCCTTTAAACATGTAATCAGAGACATGCATCTGCACCTTCTCAGTTTTTACCTATTTAATTTAAGAAGAAAATCCAAGAACAGCAGATGTGTACTTGTGAAGAGGAAGAGCAGCATCAAGCGTGCTTTCTCTTTTTCAGAAGGCTGAATCTACTGCAGGTCTTTAAACCTAGCAGGCAGCAGCACTTGACCTTTCTAAAGCTAAAGGAATATGACAGCCATGGCGTTGCAGAGAAAGGGAGTCAGAGACAAAAGGCGCTCAAAGTGCAGACTAGCACCAAATAGTTAGCTTGCCATCAATGTCAGTCAGCCTTCTCGCAAGGACAGTTTGATTTCCACTTTTCAAATTAAGCTTTTTGTGCTGCTAATAGGGACGCTAAATTGAAATAGGCAGCTCTGCAATCTACAGATAATGGTCACGGCACAGGAGATCATGTGAACAGCGCTTTTTCCTTCCAGAAAAGAGGGTGGAAAAAAAAATCTAATCTTCATCAGCATTGAAGAAAAAGAAAGGAATAACTGAGGAACAGACAGGGGAGAAAAGTAGAGGAGGGAAGAGGAGAATAATGTGCTGTAATCGGAGGGGGGGGAGCGGAGGCGGAGCTTGGTACGTGCGCTTTAATGTTTCTGGCAGAAAACCAACTGGGGTCTCAAGGTTATCCTGGCTTTGTAAACTCCCACGGGAAAGGTGCGGAGGAGGTCGGACTTGTTATGGGGAGAGGGAAGGTGAGAGGTGTGATGTCATGTTGGAGGTTGTGATGGGCTGGTCCCATAGCTAGGAGGAGAATCTGAGAAGGCCAGGCCATCATTCCACTGTAAGAACGAGTGGAGAGCTGTTTCCTCCTCATCCTCACGCTCTCTTGTCTACAGCACAGTAGCGTGCAACAGACAACCTGTGTGCAGAGGACAGTGATAAGCAGGCCTGAACTTAATGTGACGTGTTCCTGAAATCTTTAGGAAAGCAGGCGTAGATGCATAGGGCATTTGCTCAACATGAACTTTACAGATTTTCCTTCTGTGTATATTGAAATGCTGCATGTTAAGCAGAATTCTACAGTCCCATTGTTGACATTATGGTTTCGTATTCCTCACATTCACAATGGTTTTGTGGTTTTGTGAGAGATGCAATTTAACCAAACACACACACACACACACACACACACACACACACACACACACACACACACACACACACACAAACAAAGGAATGAGCAGAGATGAATATGTTTAAACATTAAAGCAAATATGAAAAAAAAACTATTGCACACCAACTTATTCATATGTCATCTAGAATGATTTATAAATGTTGTACAAAATTGTATTTGTTGCAGTGATTTGACTACATTTTAGTTATGAAACAGCGCATTGTCCGGGCTAACAGCATTGTTCTCAAAGCTTTCTGTAAGACTCCAGATAATAGATAACAACAAGCTTCTTGGACAGGAGGATAGTTACCTTTGAACAATGTGATGATTCATAATAAAAAGATCACAGGAAATTGTAACAACTCCTCAAAAAAGGAGGACTTTATAGGACTATTGTTGTATGAAAAGGGACATTTTTCTGTTGTCGGGTCATTTTAAATTTAAGCTGTATAATTGCAGTATTGCAGTTTTAAATGTACTTTTAATGTTGATTAAATAAAACCATGTTAAATTTTTCATAAAAATAATTTTTGAAACACTGTTAGTAAGCGCAATTTTTATAATGGAATTTCTGTGAACTATTCATGAATTAATCTTCATATTACCAAACTATACTGATTAAAAGAGCGGTAAAAAATATGTATGCAGTCAAAAAAAACTGTACAATGAGCACATTTCTTTTGCTTGATGACATATTTATTGATGCAGGATTGACACAATTATGGTGGGCAACAATTTCCAGTGGTGGGATGTCCCCTGTGAGTAAAGACACTCATTAGCCCCCGCTAACCCTCTCATGACTACATGGACATATGAGCTCCTCGGTCAAGCAGAACGGAATTCAATGGACAGTCCAGAAAAACGCTGGGCTGCTGCTTTACACACTTTTTTTGACCCGACTCAGTAACCTCAGCCTCATGAATAATCTACCAGGTTTTGAAGCACGGAGGCAAGGGCAACAGGAAGACCGTAATCTGCCTCATTTCACATCCCTCACAGCAATGCTTGCTCCAGAACTTCAAAACCACACGCCGAGTCGAACATCTCGAGAAGAACAAAAGCCCAAGACCAAGTCCCTGGGCGCTTGCGCTTGGAGTGATTTTCTCCTGCCGAGCTGTGTGCACCGTGCCTTTCCGTGCAGCTGCTGGTGACCCATGGTGATCTCTCTGTGTGTGAATCAGCGGCCCGCCGCTTCCCTACCACTCAGCCCTCTGGCCCAGAGACAGCCGCGCTGCGCCTTGCTATCTGGTGGCTACGTTCTGGAGCTGCCGTGGGGATCCAAGCGCTGGTTTGTCTGCTCTGTAGGAAGACAGCTGGAGAGCTTCCAGACTCATCCCCCCCATCCTCGTCTCTGATGGATTTGCCGGTTCTAAAAACAGGCCGCGCTTTGATCGCCGCTCCATCTCACCCTCGGCTCGCTCGAAGCAGGCTGTGCATCGGTATCTTTGCTTTCACACCGTCTTTGGAGCGCACGCCCACACATGCGTGCTCACGGACTCTCGTGTACATACACTGAGTGCACAGAAACACGCATGCACACACGCCTTTCAGTGCTTCTCTGTTCCACACAAAAACTCTTACTAAGCTTCTGAAATTTTTTTAAACATTCTTGAGGTCTGTATTTTTTCTTAATTAAAAAAAACTTTACAATAAATCCCAAATTTCAATAAAATTTTATGCAGTTCTGTGTATTAATAACAGTGCCTTTGGCCTGTTCAAAACAAATATAACAATGTGAGAATGACAAACACGCTGGCTCATATTTATTAATTTCATTTTTGTTGGTGTTGTACTTCAGTTCTGTATAGTCCAATTCATTCTAATTTATATATTTATTTATGTGTAGTGACCATATAAGCCTGCCGTTCACCTGATAAATGGCATGTTCTGCTCACACCTTACAGTACGGTCAGATCCTCCTGACCTCCTTTCACCAGGACTTGGCCACATGGTGCAAACAAATAAGTTACACATTAAAAGCCTGTTGTCTGTAATTGCAGGCTGGATTGTTTGCTATCAGCTACTTTCTCACGTACTTTATCCCCATGTTTGATTCTGCAGTTGGTTTATTGCAGTGTGACAGTCCACGCGGAGGAGATTCAATAAAGATATGACACAGAGTGAGGAGCTGTGGAGAGGGGAATGGTGAGTGACCACAAAATAACCAGTTACACTGAAGATGAATATGGTCCATAAACCACAAAGTTCTGCACTGGAGTTTTGTGTTCAGTCTTAAAAAAAAAGTTCCACACTCATAACTTGCAAATAAATAGGCCAATATATCCATAACACTTCATGATGACTGTCATTAAAATAGCAGAAATACAGATGTGCATTCCAACTGTTTCAGGTATTTTAAATCTGGGCTTAATTGTCTCTAGTGGTGCTCTATAAAAAAAAATCAAATAAGAATAAACATTTTTTATTTATACACAATCTACCACGAGAACTCTCTAGGAAATGCTGCTGCCATGTACATCTCAAGAATCAAGGTTTTTATTCAATATCTTTATGCGTGTGTGTGTCATTATACTGGCACACGTGTACCTCACTTTCCTTCCACAGTCAAAGACATGTAAATTGGGCAAAAAAACTTAATACTGTACTTGCAGTATGTGTGTGTGTTTGCCTGAATATTTCTGTGAATGTCTGGCAGTGTGAGACTATGTCTCAGTGTGTACATTTGTGCACTTGTGTATATGTATGTTTGTGTTAATATATCCCCTGTGCTTTAGAGCACTTCCTGCTGCCTTAAATGGGTTTAGCAGTATGGAACATAAATGTTAGTAATAAGTACTCAATCAGTCAAATTATCTATCAAATAGTTCAAGTTTTACACAATGCTCATAAACACCTAAAATGTATTTATCACATTTTCCTGTTATCCTGCAACAATTTACTCTGTCTTTTTAAGAAATCAATATAAATACAGAGAAGAAGGCTAGGACATGAGTTCAACAACTCATTGTGCTTTTGTGATATTTTTAAGACAAACTGAAAAATAAAATTTAATAAATAGAGAAATAAATAAAAGCCATGTGACACATATTAGGTTTACACCGAATTCAGTCAGATGTTATTACTTGGGATGTATATCATGTGTTAAGTCTAAGTTCCTTGCCCAAGTTCTGCAGTAGGGTTGCTTTGCAGGTTGCACTGCAGTTTTGCAGTTGGATCATGTGTGCAAAGTAACATTGTAACTGTCCCAATTAAATTAGTGACTAAAAAGCACATGGTGAAGCAAAATACTTCATTCCATGTTTATCTGCCAGGTACATCACAATAATAAATTTTATAATAATTTTAAAATTAACGAGATATTTAGCAGTATACGGGGAAACGATAACAAAAACAACTACAACAATAATAATAATTACATTTCTTTTTGTAATGCGCCTTTCACAACAAATTGCCTCAAAGTGCTTCACAGGAAGAAATTATTGATAGGATGAAATTAACAGAAAGGTGGATGAAGTTAAAGCCAGACAACAAGGAGAGGAACCAAAAACTCCAGTGTGGAGGGAAAAAAAACCCTGGGGGCCCAAAGTCGACTTGGCTGCACAGCCCCTCCAGGACAAAATAAGAATAACGAAGAGACAGATGCCATTACAAAACAGATGATTTAATATTGTTACTGGTAATCAAAAATTATAATAATAAAAAAAACAATATGTACATGTTTAACTTCGTCTGTTCTTAAATAACATCTCATTACAAAGGTTTTTATGTCCTTAAAGTAAATAATAAAATTACTAATATAGGTTATCGAAACCTAAGCGCGTAGATAAATAGAACTGAATTGGCCCGTCAGGTGCAACGCTGCGCCTGCCAGCAAGCGCCCTGCAGCTGCAGGCTGCGTGTCAGACTGATGACCGCCTTCCCCCAGTCGTTTGCCCGCCACGTGTCGCGGGGCTCGTAGCAGCTGGACGCCACGCACTAGCTGAGCTCTAGACAGTGAGAGAGAGAGAGGGAGAGGAAAAGAGGGAGGTAGGGAGGGAGAGACTGACTGTAGCGCTCTCACAGCAGACTCGCTGCATAACGTCTCATTACTTGCTACTGTTCAAATTTGATCGTGAAAGACTTTTAAAACCCATCCCCAAGAATTAAAGTCAACACATAAACAAGTCTAAGTTCTTATGCATTTTATAATGTAAAAGTAAAAGATGTATACGGTGTTTTGTTTATTGCACCTATGACAGGGGTATCAACGGCTTCCAGTGGGCCATTACAGTGCCACGCGCATATTCTTACAAATAACTTTACTCTGGCTCACATTCCAGCAAGTCCGGTCCAACTCTCAGTGGGCGTGGTTTTCCCAGGCTTTAACCCAGCAGCTGCTATTTACCTTCCCTCTAATGTAAAACACCACCGCCACCCCCAGCCCAGCGGCCAAACCTCAACCACAGCAGCAATAAAACATCCTGGCACGTGCTCCGAATAGCGATCGCCTGCCGACAGATGTCAAACTGTCAAACTTGTGCAGCTCAGTGGTTTAAAGACACGCCGCAGCACGGTTACTGTATACATAATTAGTACACAAGTGTGGCACTGCACAGAGTAATTAGGTTTGCAGTTGTGTCTTATTTTATATCTTGGATTTCGGTATTAACAAAGAATCTAATCAAAAACAGCTAGTGCGTTGCTATAGCCTAACACATTTAATATCTAGTTAATCGCCGTTGTTTCCCATTAATTTTACACGACGAAAATAAAGAAAAATATATGTATGCACAGCAACAATTTGCAATTAGGAAGCCATTCGGTACGTTTTAGGCACTGTCCTTTACAATAAAAGTGAAATTCCGACCAAAGACAACACACAAAAAACTCGTATCTCGTTTTATACGTAAACCGCAATCCATTAGTGATGAATTAAAACCATAATAAAAACATATTGGAAACTTAAGGTGTCTTTGCTCGATACGGTGAGCTAAGCGTTAGTATGTAAAATCGATGATGGATGGCAGGGGCCGGGTTGTGCCCTTATCTCGGCCGTGTGCCATTGGCCGCCCGCTCAAACACTAAACATCCAATGGGAGGGCGCCGACCACGAGCCTGTCTCCCCTCGGACCCCGTGTCGCTAAAGCTGATTGGTAGAAAGTTACTGTGGGAAAGAAAGTTTGGGAAGTTTCACACGAGCCGTTCGCGTGCAGTCGCAGATATAAATAAGACCTGCACGGAGTGCGGCTAGACTCGTATAACATTGACAGGCGCCGCGTGAGCGAGAAGCCAGTGACGTCACTGTGCCGCCGCACCACTGGAACACTTTCCATCCATCCAGGTTGACTGCTGCCAGCATCGCTTCATTTTTGCAATCAATTTGAAGGAAAGGATTTCACCTTGAAGCGGGATTTTGTACACAAAGAGGGTGGTGACAATTCGCGAGCGCTTACCACAGTTTGCAAGGCTGCGCTCGTTGTTTTGCAGGACCTAGTCGTTACGTTTGTCACGTATAACCATCAAACAATGCCAGCCGATATGATAGAGAAAACGTCCTCCTCTCCAGTTGCTGCCACTCCGGCAAACATGAACACTACACCCGATAAACCCAAGACTGCCTCAGAGCACAGAAAGGTGGGCGATTTGCTTCCACAACAGTTTGAGTCCTTAGAGTCTTAATCGAATGGTGTTTGTAATAACTACGAACGAAATATTAAGTCATTTACATTTCTGTTTTGTTTTAGTCGTCTAAACCCATCATGGAGAAGAGGAGAAGGGCAAGAATCAACGAAAGCCTCGGCCAGTTGAAAACCTTGATCTTAGATGCGCTTAAGAAAGACGTAAGTATGTTGTGCGGGATATTTACAAAATACCAACAGCTTTGATTAATATGTCAACCTAAGTAAGCAGAAAATATAAGCGTGGTTATTTATTGGTGATACAGAGCTCCAGACATTCAAAGCTTGAAAAGGCGGACATCCTTGAGATGACAGTAAAACACCTCAGGAACTTACAGAGAGTGCAAATGACTGGTAAGTGGTTAATTTAGTGAATCTGTACATTGTTTAATGTTGCTAGGTGTGATTTTACAGTATGAACTTTGTTTTAGTTGTTTTTCGTTTTGCAAACGATTGTAAAACGACAACACCATTTTGCTTAAACATTTTATGAACATGCCTGCATGTTTGAACCACAGTGCTCATTTAATACGCCAAAAGATTTGCTTTTAATCTCAGTGTGATCCGCTTCTTACCCAGTTTTCTTCACTCTTCCAGCTGCGTTAAACACAGATCCGACCGTTCTGGGGAAGTACAGAGCTGGATTCAGCGAGTGCATGAATGAAGTCACACGCTTCCTGTCTACATGCGAAGGGGTCAACACCGAAGTCCGGACTAGGCTTCTTGGTCACCTGGCTAGCTGCATGACGCAGATCAACGCGATGAACTACCCTGCCCAACACCAAATGCCAACTCCCTCCCCTCATCCAGCGTTTGGTCAGCCTATGGTGCAGATACCCACTGCATCTCCTCAAGCCGGTGTTTTGCAGTTGAATGCGACGTCGTGTAAAAGTGGTTCAAGTTTGGCTTCCGAAGCCACCAAAGTGTACGGTGGTTTCCAGCTCGTACCGGCGACCGATGGACAGTTTGCATTCTTGATTCCAAATGCGGCGTTCGCGCCTAATGGAACGGTTATCCCCGTATACGCCAACAGTTCAAGCACGCCGGTTCCGGCTGCGGTTTCCCCTGGCGCTCCTTCAGTGACCGCTGATTCCGTCTGGAGACCCTGGTAGCGTTAAGGCAATGTTCGAGAGACTTCTGTTCAGAAGCATTTTTTGCATCTTTTTAAATGTTTCAAGACTGCTAGTTTTTATATATAATGATATTAAGTGTATTCAAGCGAAGATCATGCACTATATTTGTAAATAACTTTTAAGGGCAAATTCGTATTGAAAAATAAAAATCATATTGTAAAGTCGGTGAACTGCATTTTATACTCGACTTGTCTTTTTTTGTACTCTGCGATGCCAAAGATTTAAAATGCTCGCGTTTCTTCTATCGGAAGACAAATAAATTTGTAAAGTGATTTGAGTGTTTTTTCTTAAACACGCCTATTGCGAACGCAGGAATAACTACGGATCTGTTTAACCAGCCGAATTTTCCTTTAAATCCCAACAAAGTTGCGCGCGCGTGTTGATAATCCATTCTTCTTATTTCAGGTAATACTCTACAATCACCTTTAGCGACCTATTAAATGGTAAGTACAACTTGTAGCAATTAATTGTGCATGCTGGACTTCTAATTTCAGAAACGTGAATATAAATTACATAACCACAGTACTTTTAGTTTTGAACAATAAAAACTGTATAATGAGGCATTGGCAATAGTTCTCTCCACAATGTATTGACACTGCTCCTGCAGATACCCCTGATAATAGAAAGAAATCTTCAGAGACAAATATAAAGTTAATGAACGTACAGAGATGTCTTAGTCTCAAAACGTAACCATTAACTTGGACATTGCTTTATAGCACAAATCAGCAATTTTGACCTAATATTCGGCCCCCAGTTTTAACGTTTTTCCTGCTTCTCATTTGAACAAATGTAATTTACGGACCTCCATGAGGATTATGATAGTGAAATACGTTTTAAAGCAGGCAATAAAAACATAAAACCCGTCCCTACATAGGCCACGACTTTCAGAACTAACAAATTGAAACCAAAACATTTGCAAAATATATACCAAATTCCAATAAAACAATTCGTAGCTAAAATCATCAACCACGCGCATTTGAATTCGGTCCTGGATGGGCCAGGTGTTCAACCTAACCCAGGTGCTGTCAAGAATACAAAAATATTCAAAAGTGCGCGAAGAAGCGAGACCAGGAGCCAGAAATAACTGAAATAAACCAGAAATGCGCGACACGCAGTTGAAATACAACTCTTGTTATGATAATCTATTTTTAAAATGCACTTTTAAAATCGAGTAGCTACAGTAATTAGCTGTGCTAATAAGCTACAAACAAATAACAGTCATTCTTACTTTCTGGGTGGCATCCTAACATTTCAAAACCCATTTATGATATTCTGAAATGTCACATGAAAATAACAATGTATATTCCTTGTCCTTTTGTCTAAGTATGTGCTCCTGCTAATTCCGAATGATACTACAATGTAACGGGAAGTTTTTAAACTTATTAAACTGATTTTATTTATTATTAAATCCACTGGCCAACATCTGCAGATGCCCGAACAAACGCAATGTGATTGCTGTTTCACTAGCGCCACCTTGCAAGCTTATCGATGATTGCACCTGTCGAGGCAATTTTTTCTTTATTTTCATCGTTTTCTTTATTAGAAGTACAAATAGATTCGATTTATTTTCTTTCAAAATTTTTACATGACTTTACGAGTTTTGTTGTACTTTATTTAAATTATTTCTAAATATATTGCATTTAGGGTGTAATATGACGATATAGGGTGAGTTGAAAATGTAGACGTAAGAAAAATGCTAATAACTGTGATGTGATGATTCACTTGGTACAAGGGTCAGAAAGCTAAGCTACATTACGCTATTGCTTATAATAGCATTCAGGATAATCAACATTTCCCCCCATTCCCTATCGACTAGTAACAAGTAACGAGTTTTACCATGTCTTTGGTATTCAAGTCTGAGAGCACCCCTACCTTCATTTACTGGATCTGCTAACGAACAAGGAAGATAACTGCCGACAGGGGGCGCAAAGGCTGGCTTGAAGTTTCAGACATCTCCCAATATAGACGGGCTCCATGAGAGCACAGGATTATTTTATTTGTCAGGCTTTAGGTATTTATATGTATACCACAGCTGCATGTATGACATAAATAAGAAAGAAGTTTTAGAAATGAAGCATAGTAATATATTTGAAATACATTAAGCAGTATTCTGATCTATATACCGCACTATATTGATTTTATTATTTGATTGAAGAGAAAAATATATGTAATAAGGATGGACACGTTTCAGTGTTCATAAATTTTAGGTATACAATATGTCTCCTAAATGAAATGCAGTTTTAAAAATCACAGAAAATTTAATCAAAACAATGATTCAATGATGAACAATAGCCATTTGTAGGAGGTATATGAAGAAATGTATTGAATTTGTTTTTAAGGTATAATATTGTCAGAAGTACTCAGATTTAAAATTAGATTTCTTGGAGTTAAGACTGCAAGAGAGATTTTATTATTTGATTTTGTTTTTATATAATGGCAAAGACTATTTACAGTATTCAGTATTGTAAATGTTAGACTTTGAAATTCAGATGATTGCACTGGATTCATATTGGTCTAATTTGGTCAGTTAACAAAAACATAGGCCTCCTTAAAGCAAATTTAGGTAACAGGAAGTAAAGATACAGAAAAAACTCTCCATGCCATCTTTCACACTAGTTGGCTATTCAAGTCTGTGAAAAGGCTTGTCCAGGTGTTTGCAATTTTAAGCTTGCTGAAAGGCAGATGAGTATGATCATTTTGAATTTCCATCACACCTTTTATAGCTACAAAGCAAAGTGAGTAAAAACATGTGTGTAGGTACCAAGGACAGCTGCGTTTAAGAGATTCTGATGGGGAGGGGACTGGGTGAGCTGGTATCTTGACCACAGGAAGACCACGGCCCCACAGACAGCCAGAATGGACCCTGGGGCACACCGCTTAACGTTCTCCTAACATTAATATGTCGTTGCATTAGTGAATTGATGAGCAAAGCTGTACATAAAACAGGGAAGGAAACAGTAGTTTGAATTTACAGATCTCTTTATGAGGTGTGGGTGACACCTCTTTGAGCTCAGCTAGTGGCTCAGTAGCTGTTTTAGTTTTGTCCCTTTAGCATGTGTTTGAGTGACTGTGTACACATGTAACACAGATTGGCCTCCCGTGTCTGTGTACACATGTAACACAGATTGGCCTCCCGTGTCTGTGTACACATGTAACACAGATTGGCCTCCCGTGTCTGTGTACACATGTAACACAGATTGGCCTCCAGTGTCTGTGTACACACGTAACACAGATTGGCCTCCAGTGTCTGTGTACACACGTAACACAGATTGGCCTCCAGTGTCTGTGTACACATGTAACACAGTAACATTTTATTAATTTAGCAGATGCCTTTGTCCAAAGCGACTTACAATGAATAATAGTACACGTGCATATCACAAACAAGGTCAAACAGTATCAGAGAATCTAACTAACAGTGCTGTCCTATCAGCAAAGTGCACACGATTAAGTTAAGCAACTGTCTCAAAAGCATAAACATATAAGTCTCGAATTAAGTAGAAAAAATGTACAAACAAGTATTAATGAAAGCATAGATGAAAAGATTTCAGGTTTTAAATTCTAAGGTGCTCCCTGAAGAGATGTGTCTTCAGTTGCTTGCGGAATGTGGACAGCGACGATGAAGTCCTCAAAGCAAGTGGAAGTTTGTTCCACCATATAGGCGCCAGAGAAGAGAAGAGCCTAGGTTTACCAGGTTTTAGGATGGGTGAAACAAATCTCTTTCCATTAGTGGACCACAGAGAACAGGAGGGCACATAATTGTTGATTTGGGACCGGAGATAGCCACCAGTGACTGTGCACACATATCACACAGCTTGGCCTCGAGTGACTGCGCACACATATCACACCGCTTGGCCACCAGTGACTGTGCACACATATCACACAGCTTGGCCACCAGTGACTGTGCACACATATCACACAGCTTGGCCACCAGTGACTGTGCACACATATCACACAGCTTGGCCACCAGTGACAGTGAACACATATCACACAGCTTGGCATTGAGTGACTGTGCACACATATCACACAGGTTGGCTTTGAGTGACTGTGCACACA
>JABJVR010000029.1:5901653-5936514 GCA_025773905.1 Chitala chitala
ACGGGACATGAAGAATGTTGCATGGCTCTCCTAGGGCTTCCCACCATGTGTATTCATTGGATGAACATCCCCATCCTTACAGGCTGAATGGACAAAGAAGAAAGACAACCAAGCACTTGTGAAATAAGAGCCATTTCCATTACTGGCACACATCAGTAGTAGCAAAAGAAAACTAATGATACAGTAAGTGGACTCATATTAAAAATTTCAACAATGTTAGTGTGTTCCTCTTCTACTGCAGAGTGTCATAAAAAATCTTGGCAATTTGAGCTAACAGATATTGTGAGATAGCAAAAGAAATGGCAAATGATAATTAATTCATAGCAAACCAGCTATGAGTTACAGGTGACAATAATGTCTCATTCTGACTAGTGTGTAATGTTATCATGCCAACATGGGCTGAGCAATCTGTTAACCTTGGACCCCCAGTGGTTATTTTAACACACTTTGGACTGTTTGGTTCCTCTCTCCTATTGTCATGTGCCTTTGACTTTAGATCTGTGATTGAATTTCTTTTCAAGTCCTCATGAAATGCCTTGGGATAAGATTGTTTGAAAGACACCATTAAATTTTATGTAGCTGATGAATCTATGGAAATGAGAATAATTAATTTCAGCATACTTTCCAACATTTATATTTTCTTTAGTCTGTGTTGCAAATTAAACTCTCCTTCTTCAATTAGCAGATATCCTACACTCCATACTTCTGTAAATTAACAATTTTACAAATTTTTACCTGTTTTAAATAGACATAAGCAAGTCTAAAATAGCTTACATTAAAAAATACATTAATACAAATAAACAAATAACTTATAAACAGGATAAGCTGTTATGTGATGGATGGAGACAGTTCATTGAGAGTTTAATTAAAACTTAGTTACACTTTTGTTAGTATGGCTAATTCTGTATCTGTCTTGCTCAGAGATATTTCTGCTTGTATAAGGTGATGAGCATGGAATTGACCACTAGTCATTAGGTGAAAAATTCCATTCAGTTTAAGATGATATGGATTGTTAAGTATTTCTTTGTGTTTTTCCTGACTTAGGCTTTGTCTCAATTTCAACATAATTGTTTTCCTGGTTAACCATTTCACCCAAACCCTTTTTTTTGTCACTGAACCTTAAACAGCCTGTTGTGATTCTGTTCAAGCTTTCCTTGTTGAAGATGGGGCCATTTTGAAACGGCTAACTGTCAAGGTGCACAGAGATTCTGCTGACACCAGCCGTTAACAGTTTACAAGTCAGGCCAGTTGTCAGACTGTGCCAGGCTGCCTTTGACTGATCTGACATGCTGCTTTGTCTCCCCAGATCAGGCCTGTCCTTCCACTTCTGTCTCTTAAGACATAACTGCTCTGTCAGCATCCTTATACCTAAAGCAAAAGAGTCAGGCAGAGACCATGTCCTTCTCATGCAGGACAGAGGTGAATGGCTTTAGGTATTCATTGTGACTCTCTATACGTGTCCCTTTCATTGACCTGTCCCATCCCAGCGAATGATTCGGTGATGCTTGTGTCCCTGAGCCTCAGAGACCCCAGTTATGTTGACCCCACTGATGTTCTGATCATAACACAATGGAAAGGGCATCATGGGAAGAGGTGCAGCTCAGCCCCATTGCGTGACCTCTATTGTCACCAAGGTAAGTGCTGTAAATGGGATTAAAATGGGGGATAACGGCAGAGAGAGAAACATTCTATATGCTTTATCCATTCAAGCAATACTGAAGGTGTGGGACAGCACTTTTACTTGGCCATATATTGACATTAAGAAGAAGCATAATTTAATTTACAGCTTTTGTCTTATTTTTAATTTCATTTTTATTAATATTTTTTCAGTGGATGTGGTCCAGATTTTTTCTTAAAATACTGCCGTACCACAATGTGACTTATAAATGTGAAAGGTAAAGGTTGGACTATACTATGAAATTTTTTTTCCTTGATCTTTTTATAGGAATAAAATCTTAAAGATGAACTTCAGAAATAAACAATGATGTTCATCACACAATCTTTGCAATAAGCCCTTGCGTGTTTAATTCAGCAATATACCAAAGTGGTCCTTTGTCATCTCTGCAGGGAGGTCATTACATGCCATTCTTAGCCATGTTAGATGTCATTCTTGAATGCTCCAAGCTCTAAGTGAAGGACCCAGTAGAGTGTAATAAAGGTTGAAGTTGGGGCCCTTAATCAGTTAGCAATGCTCAGAGAACATCTCAGGGAATCATCAGTGGGGAGGGGGGGGTGGTTGTTAAAAAATAGAATTAGAACGGAGGAGAAGTCTGGGAAAAGAATGGGTCCTGGAGAATAAATCTTATTCATGGTAGACAAAGTGGTTGCAATGAGAAAAGAGGAAGGTCTTTCTGGAGACGTGGCAGGATCTCAGGGGGCATTCTGACTGGCCATCCCGGGGGGGGGGGGGCTCTTTTTGCAGAGCAGCAGGTAGCACAGGCAGGCTGGGTCATCTTCAGGCTCCGTCTCCCAGCACCCCCCTCCTCAACCTATTGTGATGGACACCGGGTTGGCAGTCTGCGTTTTCCCAACATCTGGGAGGTCACAGAGCATGCTGAGAGGCTTCGTACCTGGTCTTTTGTCTAAATGGGTGCAGTTATTTTAGGACGTTTAATTTGTTTCCCAGACACATACCTTTTAATGCATCATCCCACCTTTTTGGGCATGCTTGCTGTCCTGATGCACTGGGAAGTTAGGAGGTGTTTAACATTAAGCTTGGCCCTGTCATTTTTTATTTGTCCAGCTACAGCTAATTTCTAAAGGTTTTCTATGCAGATTTACAGATCTTACACTCTTATAGTTACTATTGTACCTTAATGCTGCTGCTTAACTTTGGAGTTCATGGATTTGAAAAGCAAAAGTCATATCGAGCACTGCAAAAGTATGAGGGACGGAAATTAAATAGCATGCTGATGGGAGGAGATAATCTCTTGTGAAAGCACTAGTGTTAATATTAATATTCAGGTTAAATGAAATAATGAAATGAAGTAGAATGTGAATGCTATTAAAGAACAAATCAGCTAATCTCTACTGATTTATTGTACATTGATTGATTATTAATCCACAATAAAAACAATGGTGTTGGCGTTAGGAGTAACTAACGAGCAACACTGTCATTTTTATTTGACATTGCACTGACTAATTTCCATTCATGTGCAGACCACTCAAATGTTGGCCTCGTGTGAGTCTAGCAGTACAGAGATGAAAGTTCCCCATTTAGCATCAGGCTAATCGAATGAGGTCCCCAGCGTGGTGCCCAGTGTGAGCGCTCTCTCAGCAGGACGTGGAGCATGGCCTCACTTGGGGTTACAGGTGCTTTTCATCGCGCCTGGCAGGACGGCCCCCACGTCCCGCTGCTGGAAATTTGTCATGTGGCTTCCGTCTCTTTGGAGAGTGTCAGGGCGGGCCCCTGATGGGAGATTTGTAGATATGATAACTCGATTAGGCCGTGGTGGCAGAGAGACTGTGGTGCCCAGGGGGGCCTGATCCTGCTGCTTAACCTCTCCTCAGGAGAGCAGCTCTGTCCGCTCAATGTCACGGCCCCGTGGCTGCCTACAAATCGCTGGCATGCCTCACACTTTTCTGCCAAGCGCAAAACCAGAGTGGCCACAGTGTGGCATGTGAGCAGAGGCAACATTCAGATTCATTGCAGTTTGAGCATACTTGTGTGTGAGAGAAACACGATCAGCAACTTCTCTGTGCAGAAACGTTGCATAGCTCCATTTTTTGGTTTGCAATTGTACACAAAGTCCAAACCAAAATACAGTCACTAGTAGTGTGATGCATCAAATGTCCAAACATGTTTAACCTCAGAGTTACTATTCAGCCCCATTTATACCACATTCTGTTCTTGATTTTCCAATAACTTATGAATGGTTTGGCCCAATAATTAACATATATCATGTCTTTGTCCTTCTCACATATATGCCAACATATGGTAACCACCATTTAAAATGTGTGTCATTCAGCATCGAAAACAATCAGCCTCCTTTACCTTCTTTTCAGTTCACATTGTTTGTGTATTTTGGTTAGTTTATGTAGTTTCTATAACCATATTTGCTCTCAACAAGAATGTAAACAGATGTTTCTCCTAAACAGATCTGTTTATGTTTGATATACTGTTTAAATATTGCAGTAAAGCATTTAAGCCTGGGCATATGTTATGCCAGTGCATACTGGGAAAATTGTCTGATTTAGTTCAAATAAGTTATTTAAATTTGATATCATGCAAAAGATAAACAAAACTTACTAATACCATGCATTCATGTAGCTATTTTAGTTGTCAAGCCAAACCAAAATTTCCATTATTTTTCATTTTTGAATGATGTACCCAACCTACAAAAAGTTTTAATATGTCATCTCAGTGTTGTAGATAAAAATGTTAGTGTTATTAAAAAAATCCCTCTTTTCCCTCCTTATTTGTGGCTTGGGGGTTTTGAGCTGTGTAGTCAATTAAGTTCACATCTCCGCTTGCCAAACAAGTAAACCGGGCAGTGTGGAAGCGCTAAAAACCAAACTATAACCTCCCCTTTTGGGCCGCACCATTGAGAGGGTTCAAAAAGACACTAAACAAAGGCAGCCCCCTTCGTGTCTTGGTGACTCCTCTCTTTGTTGCCCCCTTGGCCCTAATAAAGAAAGAGGGCTGCTCTTGTTTGCCCAGGAGGTGGTTTAATGGCCCCAGGCAGGACAATAGGCATACATTCACCATGCTGAAGGCTGATTACGGTCCCCGCTCTGAAAACGGACGGTCCCGGGACGTTCCCACTGAGGTGGATGAATGGCAGGGGGAGAATGGGGGCCATTGAGATGGCGAGCTGGTTCCATCTGCCCCCGGTGCCTCCTCACCTTGCCTCTCAACAGGCGGGGCGCGCCCCCAGCACAATGGGCAAATTTAGTGTGTCCGACCAGCCTAAAATGCTCACTTTAGAAGTGCATTGAGGGAAATATCAACACCGTGGACGGCATGGTTTATTCATCGCTCTGCCTCGTTCCATTGATCCGGTTTCTTTTCCTTAGAGGCCCCTCATCCTTTCTTTCCATTCAGCCCTTTGCTCTTATCCCAAACTCTCAGATTGATGTTATTTTTCCCAAACCTTGCAATAGGGCGGACAACAAGAATTAAGTTAGTTCTGCCTGGCCCTGCAATTCTCTTTTTTTTCCATTTGCAGTGGCAGGTATTTGAGACAATAGCTGAGAGTCATTAATCATATAAACTTTCAACCTTTGGACAAGAAGACCAGAGGAATTTCACTACAAGGTACGGACTCTCAGTGTTATCACATCTGTATCCACTAGCCTGCAGTTCAGAGAAGCATCAGTAAATAAGAGCATGATGTTAGCTTTCCTTCATAGTTGTCTGGCTCAGCAGAAGATCCTAATGGGCCGCGATTCTTTTCCTTTGCCTGAACTGATTTTAAAGTGCACAAAAGATCAGTTCCAAGGTTCTTTAAAATAGAATCTTGCATTGACTTTAACATAATGTGCAATTAAAAAGTATTATCTACAAACCGATAACATCATATGGAAATGGAGCAATTATGTGGCTCTTTGAAAATCAGACACTCAACAGAGACTCACCGGTTTATCTTCTGGTTAAAATACTGCAACAGTCAGCCACTTGGCACCTTCTTCTGGGCTCTCATGAAGTGCTTCTCATGCTCTTCATACAACTGTGGACCAGGGAGCCTGTTTGTTGGTTGGACAGTAAAAATATGGGTATGGTTATCAGTAACTTACACCTAGGAGAAGGGTTATGACACGGCCATTATTGCCACACTGCTAAAAGTGGTTCCTTAAGCCATCTGTTAGTGAATTGGCAGGTGTATTCATTACATTGTTTTTTCTAGCTGGCCATCTCCAACCACTTTTAACTAAATATGATTTTTTCACCCATGACAATAATATCTACCATAACCACATGAAGTCATGATGATATCTCAAAGAATTAAAAAGGTTAATTCTATGATTTAAACAGAACAGGCAATTTATTGCTAGAACTCTCTTTTGGAATTTGAATCGAAAGGTTTTTATTTGTTGTGTATTTTTTGTTTAACTCAAAATAATTGTCATTTGATGGTGAAGTTGTGCAACTGTAATGGTTAAGGACCTGTATGTTGAAGTCCTACATGGATCCTTTGAGTTGTTCCTTGAACATGGTACACTGAACAAAAATCACATTGTTAAAAAGCACACAAATAAAAGCAAATTTCACACTGACGGTTATGATGCAACTAGTTGTCAATCTGTAGATTAGCACCAGAGTGTGATGTCAGTCCCGGCATGGCGGAGGGTGCTAGCAGATGGCCCACTCCCAGAGTACCCAGCGGGGTGCCCCAGGAACCCTACTGAGACAGCATTTAGGAGCGCGGAGTTCAGCAGACGCACGAGTGCAATGATTTTTAATTTAGGGGCTTTGCGATTAAGTATTCTAATCCTGTTCTATGCTGAATTTGTTGGACAGTGGAGGATTTTATCTAAGACAACAAGCACTGACACCTCGAGCTCTCCTGCCACTTCAACACTTTAGTGTAGAGAACACGTAATAACGAAAATATTTCTGCACGTCTTGTTAAAATATGTGGAGAGCGAAGAATGCCAAATGGACAGCTTTTAGCCACATATTACTCCTGCTTCTCTTCAGAACAAGAGAGAAAAGAGCCACAATATTCCAGATATAAACAGCCAGAAGGAATGAGAACGAGCATGAGCATGTTTACTGAAATCTGCTCTGAGCCGCAGCTGCTTGTTTTTCAGCCTAACACTTTTTCTTGCTCATTTATTCCACCATTTGTTGAGTTTACAAGCCCACTAGCTCAGAGCATAAGCCTTCCCAAGGACACAGATGTGGGATGGACGGTAAATGAATGTGATATTTATGGGCAACCTCCACCCTAGAGTTGTACCACCTACTTAAAGACCAATTTCAAAGGACTCAGGAGCTGTTAACTGCTATTCTTACCAACAATTCAAACTGACCAAGATAATTATCGTACTTTGAATGTGGGAGCTATCAATTTATACCAAAACTGTTACTAATTTGTAGAAGGACAGACTGTGGTCTACAAAATTGAATTGTGACAGAAAGAGGGTTGTCATAATGACTAGGGATGCAAGTATGGGTTTTTTAATGCATACAGGAATTGTTACAACGTACAGTTGATGGCAAAATGAAAGGGAGGGACCTGCCATTGTAACATGAATAAGGAGAACTTCAGGTCATCTGTTGAAGAAGGTGACAAGACCATCTGTGATCAGATCTATGCTACATGCATTTCCTTTCTTTTTACAATTTATTTCTCCCAAGCACACACACACACACACACATTCTCTCTCTCTCTCTCTCTCTCTCTCTCTCTCTCTCTCTCTCTCTCTCTCTCTCTCTCTCTCTCTCTCTCTCTCTCTCATCCTCCTCCTTTGGACTGTGGTGTTGCTCAGTTTAAATAACTTTTAATAAAATCCTTCTTATTTTACCAATTTATAACTTGTATCATGGTTAATATACATAATAATATTTTGTCATTGTGCAAACACGCAAGTCATGCCTTATTTGTACAAATTCTGGGATTCTTGGTGGTCTTGTAAAAAAACTGTTTTTGTATTCCAGAGGGTTTGTATGCTCATACATTGGTTAGCTTGTTTATGACGCACAGTGTAATTAGACACACCAGCTGTCAGTTATTAAATTAATGAGTCTGTTCAGAAGCAGTGTGTTTTTCACCTGTAACGTCTGTTTTGCTCACACGTATGAGATATAATATTAGAAACTTGTAGATGACAGCATGGTTTGTTAAATTTTCTTCTAACACTATGAACTAAGGAATTATTTTTCTCTCTTACTGAGATCAGTAGATTGGAAAAGCAACATGTTTTTAGAAAATACACTAAACTATCAGAGAAAAAAGTTGCATCCTCTAATACTGCTCAACCTATGATGAAATTTGTAAGCACTATTAAGATTACTAGGCAATTTTACTTGAACAGTGAGGTGTCAAAGGCCTTGCTTAGTGTAATTCTCTGGGCTTGCTTTAGAAAACACAAGGACTGAGGCCGCGTCCTAAGGTGAATCAGCTTCATCTGTGCCTTTGGCAGTTGGCCCAACAGTGGAGCTGGGGGAGCGAGAGTCACGGTGCAAACCCAGCCTGTTTATGTTATACTTCCTGGTGGTTGGGAAGCTCAAATTGGTGCCATGTGTCAGGGGATTACGGCAGCAGGCCCTGGACACGACAGCGTGTGCCTGGGGGTCTGAGAAGGTGGCCCGATCCGTGCCAGAGCACCATGTGTGGCGGATGTTTTTCACCAACAAAGCAGCCAGCTTGGCTGCAGCTGTGCAGACCATGGAGCCTCCCTCCCTCATTACTAGTGGGGGGGGGGGGTGCAGAGGAACATTGTGGCAGTTTACTGGGGAACCCAGTGTTGGCTGGGGTCAGAAAAGCACAAGATGGTCCACAGTGTGGGAACTGCTCAGAGAGGTATGTGTGAAATATTTTCAGATGAGCTATCAGTTTTCTGTAAAGCATTGGTTTAAAGGAAGGGGGGACTGGGTTAGGGGGGCAAATAAAGGGAAGGACCAAATGGAGAAATGAAAAGAGGAGACTGGGAGACTGTGTGGATGATGAACAGCCATGTGTGAGTTTGGAGCTCTGCAAAGGAGGCAGAGATGACCCCAGATTCTCTTCATTGAAAGCAGTCCTCACACATGGAGAAGCACATAGTCTGTGGCCTGAAAGTTAGCGAGTAGCATGGTGCTACCACAAATGCCAGGACTAAGACTTAGAGCAGGTTCAGTCTATGTAAATATCACTGCTCTTAGTTGGAAAGCTAAATTATCTCCTCCCTTAGAGTGGGAGGCAGGAGATGAAAATCAGTTCCCGTATGTTTTTCATACTGCAATGCTGACACAAGGGCACTTCCATAAGCAAACACTCTCCATTTATCACAAAAAAAATACCTGTACAGTTTAACCTTGCCCCATGAGTCTACACTTCTTTAGAAAATTCTATATAAGCATTTTGATGAAAGTAATTAGTTAAAAGTCAAATGCAGTGCTTCAATTAGTGTAAGTACTTGGTTAATTAGAGTAAATGCCAAATTTCTGAATATAAATGTAACAATTCAATTAAGTCATTTATTATGTTTTATATTTGTCTGTTTTTGTATAGTAACACAACTTCGGTGTACCTTGCACACAGAACTTACCCACCTGTTCTGATCACCTTTACAGCACTACAGCCTATCTGGTTCCACACAGTGAATTACAAAACCACTTTGTTAATGACAGTACTCATACAGTATTATGCTCGTTCTTCTGTGGATGATACTATTAATTTAACTTCTGTTAGGTTTCTAGATCAAAGATATGTTCAACTTTGCAATGTCTGCTGTTTAAGTGCCCCAAATTTTAATTTGTTCTGAACAAGGAATACAAACTGGTGTTTTACACATGAAAAGCAGCAGGCCATTTGGCGATTAGGAAAACAGGTAAAACACACGCCTAAAGACACTGGCCGTTTCAAATATCCTCATTTATTTTAAGTATTGGGTTTGTCGACTCAACTGTTTGTAAAGGTTCTGTCTTAACTTTTTGGGTGTTTGCCAAGATGACTTCAACAAAAACCAACTTTAGCAATGGGTAACACTTTCAATTACTTTGGGTAAAAAAAATCAGCTCAGCAACTGCAATTAAATGATAAAATGAAATGTGTAAGTAATATAATAGCACTTTTTTTCCCTCTCACTACTAGATTGTTATCGACACCCACCACAACCTATCGGGTATTTGTCAGTTGCATTTTGGACAAAACTTTCTTCTTATATAAACTATAAATAGTACTCATGAAAATCTTTACACTTCTTTACACTTTTTCTGTGTAAAGCGCTTTGAGGCACATTGTTGTGAAAGGCGCTATATATAAATAAATTGAATTGAATTTATGTTCGCATCACAATGACCTCAGATCTGATAAGCAATATGTTAGCAGATGTGGGTCACAACTTGACATATAACCTTTCTCTACAACGTGTAGATTCAGTTGTACAGGTAAAGGCTTCCTTTATATTGTGTTTACATATCCAAAGCATTGCAAGAGCAGAAGCTCTAGTTCATTTCCCACTTTTTATTTGCTGAGCCTCTGCTTTGACCTGACTTTAACTCTGAAAGGGTGTAATCCCAGTTATTTGCTTTCCCATGCTTACACTCAGACCAAACTGAATTGACATCTGACAATACAGACTTGTGTTAAATAAGTCCTATTCATCTGTGCAGGATGTGGTTGAAGACTTTTTACAAGGAAGGTGAATGCCATGTAAACATTGCTTTAGTGAATTTTTACCCCCTTTAGTTCCAAAACTTGTTACTGTTTCTCAGGCCTTTATGCTCTTTGATGTAAGAAGTTGAACACAAATTTATCAAGTACATCCAATAATCTACATACAGTGGAACGTTTATCTTTAAACAGTAGAACAACAATTGTGAGGGACAACGGCCATCACTGCATTGTTCCAACAAAGTTGATTGTTTAAGGCTTTAAAATGCTATTAGACTTTTGTTTTAAGGCCAAAGGTTATAGATTCTAAACTAAGAAACAGATGAGCCCAGGACTGTTTCTTTCAGAGCACACCCCAGGGTGGCTTTTCCCTGTCACCGCGGTAACCTGGGCTAAATTGTCCTACAAAACAGTTGAAGGGGCTCTTTAACCTTTTGTGTTGCATGATGTATTGTTTACATGTGTGAATAAGAAGTATGCCAATATATTTACTGTTTTTGGTGTAAATATTTGCTTTACTGGTTTGTAGTATCTTTCTAAAATCTGTGTCATTAATTGCAAATTAAGTGGAAGATCAGTATTGAAGTTGTTTTTTAAAGCATTGTCATCATCCATAACTTTATGCAATATGATTTACATGTAGACTTTAAGCTGTCCATTATTTTAACATGGCCAGTTAAATGTGATTTTGTAATAAGAATCATTAATAAAATCAGCAGCGGAAGTGAGGTGCATGCTGGCATGTTCTTCTGTCAGTAACATGTCTAAATGTTTATTATACCTATGTACAACAAATGTGCACATCCATTAGAAATAGGAAAAAATTGCCAAAAATATTAAATATTTATTTAATCCTAGAGCACGAGGAGAGCAAAGGGACTCAAGGAGTGCCTTAAAGTGTCCTTATTAATCATCATTGCATGGTCTCTAGAGTCAAAAAAGTCTTTTTAAAATTTTGCTAACTTAAGGCAAAAATATATAACATTACAGAAAAGAAATCCTTTAAGACAGACTTTCAGATTTGTTCCCACAGTTTACATCAATTTGATACAGCCATTAACTATGAACTGGATGTACATCCTACAATAAAATTAATCAGTGCCTTTATGAATTGCAAGTTAATTAATTGGTGGCTGGTAATTGATCCAAATTGGTTGGTTGCCCTGGACACTATTTCAGTTCTTTTATTAACATTGACTTCAACAGAGTGGATATCAGTTTTCCAGATTTGTTATTATTTATTTAAATGTCTGCTGTCTCAACATCTGACAGATGGGGGCAGACAAGAAAGGGGGATAATCAAATTATCTGATGCCCAGCAGACCAGCAGTTCTGTTCTGGTGCTATATCTAGTAACTAGTTAAAAACTGAATCCTTTTTTTTTAAAAAAAGGCCTAAAGAACACAAATAACTATGGAAAATCACATGCATATAACACAAAGTGTTTGATCAGATATCTATCGAAAGGACAAGGTACTTTATGCAAATTAAAAGGCAGCGGTTGAATTTCCATGGTATTACTGTATTGTGTTAATAGTTCGTGATGTTTACATCAAATCTCTGGAGACCAAGTCATGCCTTTAATGACAAACTTCAAAGGTGCTGGGTCTTGTTTGGCAGACTGAGCTTCCTGTCCTCAGCCCAGGGCCGATCTTTTAGCCCAGATCAGGTTCTGACCCGGGATGTAAAGCTCCGGTTTCACTGCAGGTGTCCCTTCAAAGTGCACCCACAAAGCTGCCCTCAAAGTTCGCCTGCAAATGTCATGGTGACCGACCCATGTTTCAGGCTGTTGTGGAAGGTTTAAAGGGTCTCGTTCAGCAGTCACCTCAATCCTCTTCATATCATGTATTTGTGTTTCCTTTAGTACCACTTTTGCTATTAAAAACTTTTATATTATCCTGACTGAGATTCGCGTCACCGTTTTGTGTTAAGAGTGTATCCCCGTTCTTCCACATGGTCTGCTATTTTCACAAATTCTTTTTGATTTTTTTATGACATCAAGACTGAATCTCTTCTCCTAAGTACATCAAGATAAAAACCTGAGTGTCTTTGTATATCCATGGATCCACTATTGTCACTTTTTAACTTTGTTTATTGCTGTATTCTGAGTTTGTGAGGCAGGTTGGCTGCATACCCAATCAGCAATAAACATAGCTGCAAGCCCTCCGCAAGAACTGCTCATCTGATTGCAGTGAGTATGCCATCTGGTCTTGTTCTTTGGTACTGGTACTGTTTGCAACTGGACTGGAAAAATGGTAGTACCTTTGTTGAAGTACTAAAAGTACTGGTACCAGTTTCAGTGAAAAAGCACCCTGTGTTTGATTCTCTTTCCATTTCTTTTGCTTTCCTCACATTTTAGGTTATTCTCTCCCTGATTGTAAGCCAAAATAAAATATAACATAACAACCATAATGTATACAACACATAAAAGATAACACAAAGCAGTGACGATTTGCTACACTGATGTTTTCCTAAATGCTATAAGACTACTTTTCCTCAGCACCAAGTATCACGTGTTTGGTGTTACAAAACAGTACCAAAGCCAACAGTACTATAGTTAATTTTCATCTGGTGTGAAAAACTGGTCCTGGAACCGAATAACGTCTTGCCCTCGCCAGAGTGATGTTAAAACTACATTTTCTACCCTTAATTAAAGCGTTCAACTCGTTAGACATCGACATCATCCCAAAGGTACAGAGACAAAATACAGCATATCAGTGACTTCAATGGAAGTATTCCTTTAATATTGTGACATAAGAAATGAAGAAAAGTAATTCATGTCTGTTATTCCCAACCTTAAAAACACTGAAGAAAATATGTCATAAGATTTATTGATTTAATTAGTTCTTTTCATTAAATAAATCTTATTTAATGACATATATAAAAAAGGTCTAATATAAAATAAATTACTCCTCTATTTAAAAACCTTTCTTGAGACATGTCTACACTACAGTACATAACCACTTTCTATATTATATTATTAAATATAATATGTGCAGATGACAACTAAAGCTTGGATTTCTTCATTTGTTTACATCCATTATTATTATTGTTATTATTTATTAATAATAATAACAATAATAATAACAATAATAATATTTTGTTTATTGTCAGTTTTTTTCTGTAACTTGTAACTGTGCTTTTTCCAGAGTGTGGTTGTGTTTTGTGTATGCGAAGAACGTTACTTGTATAACCAATTTGTATTAAACATGTCTGCAAGTTTCACCACTAAGTAGCAAAGTACCAAACAAGCTCCACAGATGGTTTGGTATTTCAGCACTTGTACTGCAACGTACTTACCTATTTCCAACTGAAGGAAGTGGAAAAAGGTAATTACCAATTTTTTTGTACCAATTGGTACAAAAACGTTTAAAAGTTTGGTACTTGGTGCGGTGGAAAAGAGCCTTAATAATACAAATGCCAAAATATGCACTGCTGAAGTGGAACAGTGGACTGAGGTTATTGGTGTGGAAAAGGAACGCTCTTATTCTCACTTTCCATTTGTTTGACTATACTCTTCCATTCATCACCTTATTCGTCTCCCAAATGGACTTCTCTTTATTTTCCTTTAATTTACTCTGCATGTAGTGCCTGAAAAAAATCCTTGTCTTTCCTGTCGAGCTCATTTTCTACACTTAAAAAATAATAAAAGGTAGGTGATTATGCAGACCGTCCCCTATTTACAATGGGGTTAGGTTCTGACCACCAGATTGTAAGTCAAAAACTATGTGCAATGGAAATTTTATAGTAGTGTTACAGTACCAACTTCTACCAGCAATAATTAATGGTAGAGGTGGGTGGTATGATGATATTTTATGGAGACAGGATCCAGTTGTGTCCATCATGTACATTTGAGTTTTTCCAAGGGCTGCGACACAAATCCATACTAGAATAACCTGGCAACTGCCTATCATGCGATCCTTACGTATTCAGATGCTACAGCAGAACTAGAATGAAAATAGTTTAACGTGAACATAGCAATTTCAGCCTGGTTAATATCCGTGCACTGTCAATGTACATTACATCTTTGTCAATACCTGTCTCCATGGATTTCAGGCTAGCAACTAGATCTTGAAGTAAAACTTGATTGCTATTTATATACCATCAGAATGTTAAAATACTGCACCCATGGCATCCAAAAATAAACAGTATACAGTCCACAGATGGTCGACAATGCTGACAAAAAAACAAGTGTGCAACATAGCATAAAGAATTGGTTCTGAAAAAAAGTTGTACTTTGTCTGTGTGGAAATACTTTGGATTTGCGAGATCAAACATGCCCTTGTCTCCTGTAATTTGCAAACTTTGCAAAGATACTGGTTGTACAACAGGTGCCAACACAAACTTTTTAACCACCTGAAATGAAAGCACCCAAAACAAAATTCAGAAAGTCTGACTAGGCATACATGTAGAAGCAGCTAAACAGACAGAGAACTTCTTGCTGACTAAAGAAGAGCTTTATAATTATTAGCAATAATAACAAGATACAGCAGTCCCTGCAATCCATATGGCTTTCTTCATTAGGAGAGCAGGACTGATGGATGTGCTGGTCTGGTCAGGTTGCCCTGTAGCTGGACAAGACTTGCCTTGCTTCTTGTGGTCAGGGTGTAGTGAGATGACTATTTTGATTTTCAGAAGACAAGACTTAAAAAAACATTTAACCATGGTTTGTATTGGACCACTGCAACTGTGCATGTCACTGTCTTGGACCTTATGTGTATTGGATCTTGGATCTTAAATGTATTATTATAATGCCACAATGACTGTTTCTGGCAAGAATGGAGTCAACAACTAGTGGACATTTTTATCCAAAACAACTTACAACATTTAACATACGTGTCACAACAAGCTAGCACAGAGTGTCTTGTTCAAGGACATGCCAGGTGGCTGGGCTGGGATTTGAACCAGAAAACATTCTCATTTTAGCTTGATATGCTACCCATTGAGCCACCAGGCTAACATTAGCTGTAGGTAAAATTTTAATTAACATTACTACCTATATGCCAGTTTTGTTGCTTGGTAAGTAAAAAAAAAAATCATGAGCTATATCATGAATCATGATTCTTCCTAAAAATATTGTAGTATGATATTTTGGCCATATTGCCTACCCCTGGGTAACAGTGATAAATAAGATAAATGCACAAGAGGAACAAACTGTAACACTAACTGATAACTGTGAGAATGTCACTGAACAACAGGCACATGTCCTCCAGAAATCTCTGGGAAGCCATAAGACAGTGGCATCCCTTTCTTAAAAAGAAAAAAAAAGATATATATATAGTCAGTCAGAAGTGTTCCTCAATTAACTTAGCTTCCTATCAGTAAAATGATGTACAATGAGTTGTCTTTGCTTTTTATGTTGTTGTGTTGGCTTTTTATGTTGTTGTGTTGGCTTTCCTTCTCTGCTCTGTTTATCCACACACCACTAATGCAACTCAGTGGCATATCACTGCCAATAGTACACCTTCCAAACATTTATTTTTACCCTACTTATGAATTTATTTAGTAAAATTTTCATTGTATGTACAGCTTGTCAGAAGTCACAATTACCACGTTGTTGATTACCACTTAAATTTTAGTCTTTATTTTTCATCTGTACCATATGCACAAACACTTTTTATTTTAATGTAAAGCTTGACAAGAAATCTTGACATGGCTAACACTTGCATCCATTCAATACCATCATGTTCATTTTCTCCCTGGTCCCAAAAATCCAGCTCTCTCATTTTCACTGACACAGTGTTGTTCTCATTTACCCTCATAATTGTCTTGTATCGGTGTGGAGTTTATGGAGACCCCAGACGTTTCTAGGCTGCCTCTCACCTTCTCCTGTGCTGTCATGTAGACAAGGGAAGGAGCTATAAGAGTTCTGCCTTCTTTTAGGATACAGAAGAAACCACCTCCAATGCAAAAAACCAGTGAAAAGCTTGTAAAGCATGAACGTTTCTGTGTTTCCCTTTTTCAGCTGTGTATTGGAGCTGTTCAAAAGTGTGGTTTCCGTCACAGCATGTTACAGAAATATAGTGGGTAAAATAGACAAGTATTTTCATCATCTTCTTATCCTGAAATGCAATGAAGTGTACACAGATAACTCCTCATGCAAATATTTACATATTTCTTATATTATAGCTTATATTGTTGCAGCTACTTTTTGTACAAATCATCATGTCCTCTCTAGGTTCGACCACACACATTAGTAAAACAAATGAAGGAGCTACGACAGATACTAACATGACAGCACAATAGCAACAGAGTTTATATCCAGATGTGAACATTTTTGTCTTATTTACCTTACTAGTTTCTGAATATTGAAATAGTTTTTTATGATCTCCTAAAGTGTGAAAACAATGTGATTGTCCTGTATGATCTATAACAAAGTGCATAAAGTGGACAGTGAAGGACAGAGAGTGCATATCATAGCTGATGTGCACACCCGGAGATGGAAGGCTGATGTAATCATCATGCCAAAGGATCCAAAAGACACGAGCAGCCTTTGGTTGGGAGCTGTTAGCCTCATAAGGCACCATGGTACAAAGGAAAAAGAAGATAGTGTAAGGGAAATTGGTTAAACCTTCATACAGGAAAAAAGCAAACAAACAAAAAATTAAACCAGACAGTCAGTATGGCTAGCTAAAAATTCACATGAATATCCATTGATTTTGGAGTAGCTGGTAACAGGGATTTTGGCAAGAGTTAATGGGACAATGGTGTTCCAGAGATAAGATACAAGAGTTAGCGTGTAATTAAATATTGGCTATTGCTATTGTCTTCTCCATAACACCTCTATAACAAATCTGGGCAGAGGAGCACTTGGCAGACCATGGTGGGCTCCATGGTGACAGAAGGCTTGCATAGAAATCCAAGCAGAACCCAATAAGAACCAAGACATAATGCAGTATAATTTCCCATTATAAGCCCTTGATAGGTGCAAAGGCATGAATTTGTATCCCAAAACAAAAATGTTGGATTTAGCATTTAAGTGAAGCAAAAGCCAGGGATAATCAGCCCTCAAAGGTATGTTTCATCCAAATAGCATTTCTTAAAACTGTTACTCTTCAGGGCTTGACAATCCTATTACAAAATCAGCGCATTAAAAAGAAAGGAGAAGTAAGAGTTACTGCGTCTGCTCATTTTATAGGTGTACATGTACAGTGTGTATGTGTGTGTATGTGTATGTGTGTGTGTGTGTATGTGTGTGTTCATGCACACACGTGTTTTTCACCAATAATGTACAGCTCAGTTGAAGTTGTCATAAGCTCTGAACTGCAAGAATATTAACTGAGAAAGATGAATCCAGCCCTTTTAGATTATCTGGGACCAGTCATATATTTTAAATGCCTGAACTCAGATCTGTTTTTTATTTGTGTTGTTTTTAATTGGTGGAATGATCCCCAGCTGGAAATGTTGTGTTTTATGAATCTGAAAGGCAGCTTTCAATAATTTTAAAGCAAAAGTTTGATAATGCCTGCTAATTTAATAGTGTCAGTTTTGCAACACAAATACAGTGGGGTGTAAAATTCAGTAAATTTAATTTTGCTTGAATTCAATGTCAGGACATGACATTTTTTAGTTTCTTAACTGAACTTTAGAAGATTTAAATTCTGAAAGACAATGTGCACCGAAACAGCGCGAAAACAGGCAAGTATTTCAGAAAATGAAACTGATTAACTGATCCACTCTTTGTGAATCTTTTTAACCTTTTTGCCATATTTTCCATCACTGGCCTAAGAACACTAACTGATGCTGTGAACATGTAACACACAGTGTTTATAAAGAAAAATGATTGACTGTCTGCTTTTTTTTTAAAGAACGGTGTTTCAAACTCAGTACTGAAGATGTATTGAGGAAATGGCAGGTGTGCCTCAGTCCTCATCTGAACACACTACAGGTGGGAGGCAGACTTTTGTACCTGATACCACCAAATGGCTACCTGAGGGCATATGCACAGAGGAGCTTTCAGAAGCTCCCATCCCTACCCCCCCCCTTTAGCAACATTGCCAGGGTTTTGCAGATCTGACAGATACCACCTGAAGTGTACTACCTGTCAATCTATGCTGCTTAACCTGGTACCTTGTTTGTTTAAATGGTTGGGCTCAAAATTTGTTGATGTTAACAATGTGGTAACATGAGCATTGGTTTGGACGCCCTCTCTAGATGGTAACAGCCTAGCTTCATGCAACATACTCGCAGACAAAAGCACATAGCACTCAGAGCATGATTCATGAATGACTGCTATATCTTGAGATTCCCAGAATTTTCCCTGAACAATAAATGCTTCGTGTGTGTGAGAGTAGACAGGCTGGCTTTATTCAGTTTCACCTCATATTAAGGCTCCTCTGTTTTTAACCCGTTAGAGGTAAGGCAATTAAAGTACCAGTTTCCTGGCTTAAATTCAGTGTAAAAAGCAGGAAAAGGCATGTGCATGCCTGCCAAGAAGGTGAATTAATAGCCTTTAATGCAAACAGCTGGTCCAGGTGTCATACACAAACTGTTCTCCCACCCCGTCTTCTTTACAAGACACACAAAGAGGGCATTTGTGTGTGTGTGTCTGTACTTCAAACAGCGCTGTTTAAACAGCTCGTGTGCGGAGAACATAACACGACAGTGAGATGGATGAAAACACCGGGAAATTTGTCTGCTGGGACAGGATTCATGTTTTTGTGTGTTGTTTGGGAATACAGCTCCACATGCCCCTTGAACACTCTTTTTCCATTCAGTCTTTGACATCACACTTTTGAAAACCATTTTTATTACCACCCGCTTATATTTATTGCCCACTTCATTTGCATATTATAAAGACTTTTTTTTTCCATCAGCAGCAAATTTGCATAGGTATTTTGCATGTTTTTATTGTGTCACATTAAAGAACACTTTGGTGTACATTTAACAGGGCAGTGTACACCCAGAATCCTTTGTGCAATTGAATGGGTGTGTGCACCACACAGAAAGGGGATTAGTATTCCCCCCCACCCCCCCTGGACAGGAATGCAATAAAACCTCTGAGTAACTCCTTAATGAAAAGCAGTTGATGCGCAATGAAACATTGATTATATGCGTATTAAAAGCACTTTGCGTGTAGTGCTGCTCACAAAGGCAGAGGAACACTTGTAGAGCGGCTCTCCCTGCCCAAGGGTTGTAATTCTTCTCCAATAATTGTAATTCACCGATAAGGAGCTTAGTCCTCTTGTTATCTGCCAATAGAAGAGTTGAAATAAAGAGGCCCTGGGGTAATAATTCAGGAGATTATCATTTTGGAGAACCGGCCACCTCACCCACTCAACATTTGCTTCAGGTCATCCAGGCCCAATCTTGGTCTTATTCGCTCTTGAACAATAATAGTCTGGTCTCACCCTCTTGGGGTCTTGTAATGAACATTAAAGCCTGGTTCATTGGCACGCAAAGCTACTCTATGCATTAATGACTGAGGGCTGTAAGCTACCGCTCAACAATGCGGACATTTGCCTTCGCAAGGCCCGCCCCCTTCGCGGGCCGCAGAACGCAGCACCCTACCGTTTGTGTCCGTCCCCTTCATAAGACAGAGAGCCAGCACAAAAAGGGAGAAAGAGGGCTCTGAACCCACTCTGCTCCTCCAAAGTGATCAGCGGAGTCTCCATTTCTCATGAAAACCTCCTACTTTGATGTGTCCGAGAGTATTTAACCTTTTTAACTCCACTGGAGTAGAAGCGTGGGACAAAAAGAGGCTGAATGAACTCTGTACTGTGTGCTGTGTGGGCTTGCATTTCTTGCATAGTGTCAGCCTATCAAATATTTGCACTATTCAGTTATTATTAATTAAGCAGGTGCTATAGGCGTTCCAAGAAAGTTTTGCAGTGTTCTGATAAACAAAAATGAGACCTCCTTGATGAAAATCCAGTGTGTGATATTCAGTTATACAAGACATTTAAGGAGCTGTTTCAAAGCATCTGTTTAGCGATACAAAAAAAAGCAATGAAATATTAAAGATTGGAGGGTTTTGTTTCTCAGTCATGTTGTATGCTTTTAGAGTTATTAAAATGATTGCCAGTCTTCGCTGAGGAATTTTTTGAGATATCTGAAAGACTGTCTGCCCTCTGAGAAACTGTCAGTGCTCTCTGTGGGAGTTCCAGTGCTTCCTAAGGGATTGTCAGTGTTCCCTCGGGTACTGTCAGTGCTCCCTGATGGATTCTCAGTGCTCTCTGATGGATTCTCAGTGCTCCCTGATGGATTTCCAGCTCTACCTGAGGGACTGTCAATGCTGTCTGTGAGAGTTCCAGTATTCCCTGAGGGATTCTCAGTGCTTCTTCAGGGATTGTCAATGCTCTCTCAGAGATTGTAAGTGCTCCTTGAGGGATTCTCGGTGCTCCCTAAGGGACTGCCAGCATTCCCCAAGGCATACACAGCCTTTTGTGTAGCCTTTCCACACACAGGAAAACATGATTTTCTTTTTCTCCTGTAAGGGCTCCCAAGCTTTTTACAGCAGAAACATCAGAGATTTTCTTGTTACAATAATTTTTTCCCCCAAGCTCTCCTGTGAAGAGCTAATGAAGAAAGTGTCACTTGTACCATGCTTCACCCCTCTCTTGAAGGATACAATGTCTGTGATGAACATCACAGTACGGTTCAACTGCACTTACAAAGATGGAGGGTGCAGTCTTCGGGATCCTTCAAATAAATGGTAAAACTGTAGCCTTTTCGGTCCAGTCACCCTATGAAAGGCCCATGTCCAACAGTTTCTTTTGCTTAGCTTAGCTTTTTCCTTTTTTTTCTTCCAGAGCAAAGAGGAGCACAGATGTTGACACTATTTGCAGTGGGCTAAGATGAATTCTAAAGCCTATTATTCCTTGCTTGTAACTTCTTTATGACTGCGCTTCCTTTCTCTTCGTGCGCTCCAAGCTGAGCTCTGGATGGCCGCTCATCCCCTGGGGGGCCTTTCTTCAGGCCTGGCCCAGGAATTGGACATCATTGTGAAGAGCAGTGGTTAGCTATGGGACATTGGGCAAGCGCCAGTCCTGCCCTCATTTTGATTCCTGTTGAGCTCTGTCCTCTCCCATCCCCAGGTCAGAGGGCAGCCAGAGCCAGTTTGCTCCACACCTGGGTTAGCCTAGTCAGTGCCTCGAGTCTAAAACTCTAAAACAAGATTCTTAAAGGAGACAAGCCTAGTGATTGATTTTACTTGGTGACAGAGCAAATATATGGTTTTGTTAAAAGTATTAGTCCTATTAAATAGTCTAATGAAAACATCATAGCTATTATATATGTTGAAAGAGTCAATACTTATTCAAATGTATTTATAAACTCTCCTTTCTGCACATGTATGATAAAAAATGCTTGATGATACTGATTAAAAACAAGTGATTAATTTACATGTTGTACACAATAATCTAATGAGAAATGTTCTACTTACGTGATATACACTTAATTTATTTTAAATTGATAGTTATGGATTTGTAAAAATAAGCAGTTGAGTATAGGGAATACAAGCTATTCATTTACAGCCCTTGCTCCTGTAAAGCACAACTGGTGAAGTGGACAACATGATTTCTGTCTGGCTGTCTATGTCTAAAAACAAATTTTGTAAAATTGCTGCCATCAGCAGCACAGCGATTCGCTCGTCTGGTCATTGTATGTCCCCAGCCCCCATTTGCCTGTTTTGATTGTCTCTCAACTTAATATGGTAAGAAAACAATGCAGCTCTCAGCATGAGGACACCTTTGTCAAAAATGATAAACCAGTCATTGTAGGTTTTTGAAAAAAGAATTCATCCTTTTGTAGTTAATCTACCACATCCTGCTTCTGGAAATTTGTTTGTGATTTTTCTTTTTTTTTTTCCAGATTGTCAGTGAGGGCCCCTGATGGGAGATTTGTAGATATAGTAACTTGATTAGGCCACGGCAGGGCTGACACGGTGGCAGAGAGCCAGCTGTGCCCATGGGGGCCTGTGCTTAACCTCTGCTCAGTAGACCAGTGTTTAGAGCTGCTAATTGGCTAATTAGCCAAACCAACAGCCAAGCTTGTGTAGTTTCCCTTCTAAACTCAACAATGACTTGAACAACTGCCAAAAGGATTTTATGTTTAATAGCTCACCTTGTGATTTCTTTAAAAGGATGAGTATTTAATGCTTCTGAATACACTCCAAAGCATCATTGGATATATAAATCATTGATGTTGTGTATTCATGCAGTCATTGCAGACGCAACTAAACATTAAATCTATTGACAGTTTAATTCTTTCACTTGTCATTCAGTCATCACTCACAGCTGCCCCTTTGGTAAATGTATACATGTTGAAGCAATGGTCATTTTCCATTAGGGCAGCCATAATGTCCAGCATAATGTCCACTGCAGAGGTGGCACTCTCTTACTTACAGTAGCATACAAATAAAACCAGCACATCCATATTACATTGTGCGTGGTCAGATTTCACACGTGGAATTCTGCTGCAGACCGAGCACTCTAAGTGCTACACATTCTCAAGAGCAAAGTCACAATACTGCCAAGAGTGGGTTTTATTAACATGGAATCTGAATTTATATCTAAGTATACAACGCAAAAGGAAATAATGTAAACTGACACAGAAAACAGTGATTAGATGGCACCAACTAGTCACAGGCAGACCTTTCCATGTGACTCATCTCTCTTTTCAGCTCAGATAGTCCCCAGGACAGTGTCTGCTCTACATGGAAGCCAGCTGGGAGCCATTAATTACAAGAGACCTGTGTGGGGTTAAGGCTCTAAGCTCTTCCAGAGTATGATAGAGCCCTCTGCCCTGACCACTGTGTCACCTCTTTGGAGACACTCTGCAAAGGACAAGGTACCCCAACAAACTTCAATTCACAAACAGTTCATGGATTCATAGATATCACTTGGGATTTTTATTACTAGATCAGCATGGCTTGATTAGATTTTGACAGAGGTTTTGAGTTTGTTGTAACTGGGGACTCTTTCACAGAATCACTCTTTTTCTATGTACTAAAAAATACAGAATCAGAAATTCCAGAATGACCAATGTGTGCAGTGCTTCACTGTATGTGATGTTGTCAGTGCCTACATGTTCACATTAAATTAATTTAAAGATTAAAGATTATTTAAAGATTATTATTAGATTAAAGTGTGTCACGGGTACGAGTGGCATTTCCTCCACGTAACATTAAGCTTGACTGACAGTTGACAATATTGGGAATTTATGTTAAAGTTTATTTTTTCCCATAACTTCTCAAAATTCATACATACAAAGGTGGCTAAGGATCTATCCACCCACCCATCCATCTCATACACCCAGCTCATACGTTTATATTTAAAAACATACATACAGTACATCCATCCATCCATCCATCCATTCTCATTGTCCACTGCAGGGTCGCGGGATATTTAAAATCATTATTCATAAATCGAATACCTGCAATTGTATATTGTATCTTTTTTTATTGTGAATTACGTGATGACGCTGTAAAATTCTTTTCCAAAAAAGTAATGTTACTGTGTTTTATATTTCAAAAAATCTGTAGTGGCTGAAATTTAAAAACGCAGAGATGAGAGATATAGACCTTTTACAGGAGGTACAGGCCTTTTACAAAAACAACACAAGTCACTAACTGTCATGTGTTTGGACCATGGAAGGAAATGAAAGCACAAACAAAAAAATCTCATATTGGCAGGAAGAGAACATGCAAACTCCACACAGTGTGTGAGATTCAAACACATAATCCTAAATGTGTGACAAGACGCTGCCCCCTGACCAACGTAATGATCTCGAAGTAAGTGCAGCAACTAAACTAGTTTATGCTGCCTATTGAAAGATGAAACAATTTAGCAGTTTCATGCACAAGGAAAGAAACAATAATTGTGAAAAACTTAAGCAGTTTTAATGAAAAACTGCATGTATTGGTAGAATTATAGTTATCCTAGCAATTACTTTTTATCTCTTAAGAAGAATAAAGTATTAATTCAGTTCATTTATTTTGATTCATTCAACAAACAGTTGATCTTTGACAGGGTTGTGGATTGGCTAGAATATACCTCATGGAGTAAACTATATATGGCCAGACACCCACAATAATCCCAATAATGACAGTTGTATGTTCGGTTGCTTAAGGCTGTTCTTTGCCATACATCCCTGCAAAGCAGACAATACATATGGTCCCACAAAACCACACAACCTGGGCAGGGGTAGTGCCCACAAACAGCTCAGTAAGGTAGCACTGTAAAAAAGGGTGCCTGTGAATGTGTAGCTAGTTAAACTTTACACCATTTATGTTTTGGGCCTTCATGTTCACTTGAATGTGATTAGCAGTTGTCTTCTGACCCCATTCATAAAGCAGATACCAACTGCTACCACCTGTGTGTTTACATCATCAATCTTTGTTAACTGCACACGCTGCACTTCCTGGTAGGATAGCTGTTTTTGAAATGCTGGAGCCACCAAATTTTTGTTGTTCCATTCACTTTAAAGAAACCAAAGGTGCTCAGCAGGGGAACTGGCTTGTGGCTGTTTGGAAATACAGTCCACATGTTCGTAAATCTGTGGTATCAGACATGAAGAAGATTTCTCGTTGTGTGGATTGTTTACGCCTGACTTTCATCCTTTCTCTTGGCCTCTTTTGTAACGCCTGTGACTTCTGTTTGTCACATCTGTTTCAACCTCGAAAACAGTGTTTTCCCACCAGGTACTTTTCAGTAAGAATTTCATTAATGCCTTCCTTCATTTCTCCCAGTAACGTTTTGTTTATTATACTAATAGACAGCTACAAAATTTCAGTTTCGTGTATTTTCATATAATGTGTAAATAATTATTACGTTTAAAGTTACAACGTTTACGTTCTTGACCGATAAAGACAAGGGAAAAGTTCCTGGTATACCTTTACGCTTACCGTTGATATTCTGTACATTTCACAATGTAATGCCGCCATCTGCTGGAGGGTTTCTATTATTCACACAAACTGACACCAGTACAGTCAATTTTTTATTCAAAATAAAATAAAATAAAAAAAAAACAGTTTCTGCATTTGCAGTCAGAATGGTAAGAAAAGGACAAGAACAGCAGAATAACAGCAGTACTGATGAAATTTCACTCAAATTGCAGCTTCAGTGTTATCATTGTTTAAGACTTTTTCAACACATTTTTAACAAACGAATATGTTACTCTCATTTTCTCTAAAGGAGCACTGTTAGGTGATGCCTTAAATGTAAATCAATATGCAAAACATTTAAAAGTTTAATATTATATTATAAAGATGCTCATTCACAAATTGATCTGGCAAAACAATCCAGGAACAGTATATTTCTCTATTTCTTTCTCTCTTTTGTTTTCACAAAGCATGGTTCATACAATTCACTGTCCAGTTTAGTTTATCCATATTTTTTGGTTTGTTTCAGAAAGATCCTAACAAATAGACAAATAGTGATCAGCTATTTTATCAGTAATCATTTAAATTTGCCTTCACCCTTACATACAGTATACTATGTATGTAAATAAATTATTTCACAATATTGCTTGTTCTCTGGTTAAAAGACTTGAAAAAATAAAGTGGATTAATATTTCATTTTGTTTTACAGTGTCCTAGTACTCTGTAATATTGAATGCATATTTCAATTCATTATTAATTGAATATATAATCTATTATGATTTACAAATAAATACAATTAAACTGCTAGTGCTAAGCTTGTAACATGATTTCATTCATCAACAAACACTGTTTACATTATAAAGATAACTATTACTAAAGATGTCATTGAATGTACATAATTTCATGCTCAGGCTAATGAACTGCCCGCAGAAAGACTTCCCTCCTGTAGGAGAAGTGAGTTAAACTCACTCTTGAATGTGATCTCTCACTGTTTTGAAGGCAACAGTACAGAGAGTATGTGTTCTTGGCCAAAACAACAGTGCAGATTACCTCTACAATGAGCATAATTGTGTATGATATCATCTGTGCCTTACATTGAGAGGGAACACCCCTGCTTCTAAGTGTGTAGGGTGGTTGATAAGAATACGTTGTGATCACACAAGGAAAGGTCCGTAGTGTTGTCTGTAATGTTGTGGCTTCTCTTTGGATGGAAGTGGAGGGAAGGGTTGAGGTTAAAGTAGTGAGCAATATCGTACTTGTGGCAGCTGTTGTTAAGGCTGTGCTCATGGTTACACCTTGGGTTGTTCCTTTTGTTGTACCTGTGGGTGTCGGTGAAGTAGTAGTAATGATCACTTGTGTAGATGGCAGGGTGGTTGTTCCCATAGTGGATGGCACTGGTGGAGTTGTAGCTGCTGAGGTTAGCAGGGTAGTGGCGAGCAGTGTAGTTGTAACTATAGTTGTTGGTGTTGTTGCTGTAGCTGTGGGAAATGTACCAACTGTTGTGGTTGGAAGTAAAGTAGAAAATGTTGGCAGAGAGGTTGGACATATCAATTGATCCTCTTTTAGAGACATAATAGCTTCCCCTTTTAAACTTTCTGGATTTATACACTTGTCAGACAACGATGATTTAATCTTCTTTGAGTTTGATCTCATCCATATGAAGAAAGGTATTAACATGCAGTCACAATTCCAAGGATTATTTTCTAGATACAGTTTTTTAAGATTTGGTAAAGAGTCAAAAATATCTCCAGGAAGGCTTTTCAGATTATTATGACCTAATCTTAGAGTTGTAAGGCTGGGCAAATTTTCAAAATTCTCCTCCTCCAAAGATTCTAACAAATTGTTTTCCAAGTTTAGTTCAGATAGATTCCCAAGACCTTTAAACCACTCACTGGACAAACTGACAAAGAGATTTTTAGATAATATTAGTTTTTTAAGGTTTTTGAGAGGGGCAAATACTCCCTTTGGAAGAACAGTGAGATTGTTTCTATGGAGACTCAGTTCTTTTAATTTATTTTCTTGAAAGAGCACCGAAGGAAGACGTACTAACTCATTCTCTTTAAGTGATAACATCATCAACGACGAAAGATTTGTGAAGATTCTAGGAGGTAATTCAGTCAATTGATTGTTCTCCAAATTCAGTTTTTGCAGTTTGGGTGTGTTTGCAAATAATTTTGATGGTAGCTTTTTGATTTTGTTTCCCTGTACAGAAATCTCCTTCAGGTTTGAGAAGTTATCAAAAAACCCATGTGGAATAGTAGTAATCATGTTATCATAGAGCCTGATAACATGTAATTTCTTAAGTTTTTCAAATGTTCGTGTGACAACAGTGTCAATATTATTCTTTGCCAAGTGAAGCAACTCAAGATTCTCAAGTTGGTCAAATGTTCCGTCATCAATCTTCACAATATTGTTCATGTGAAGGTAGAGTTCAGTCAGCTTTGCGAGACCATCAAAAACTCCTTCTTGTAGAACTCTGAGCTTGTTAGTTTTTAGGATAAGCTTATTAAGTTTGGTCAAGTTCTGGAAAACACCAACTGGAAGGGATTCTAGGGGTGTATTTGAAATTTCAATTATTTCTATGTTATCTAAGCCATCAAATGCACCAGTTTCAATGGATGAAATGGGACTGGTAAGAAATTCCAATTTCACTATCTGAGATTTTCCAGCAAAGGCTCCAGATGGAATGATGGATATATTACTTTCAATAAAAAAAACCTCTGTAGTTCCAGATTTAAATTCTTTTGGGATTTTAGACAAGCCACTGTTTTTGTGATAGACAGCTTGATAGTCCTTTGGGCACATCTTGTCATCGTCACAATCTCCAGATACATAATCCAGTATAACGAAAAGAAGGAACTTCAACAGCTCATGATACATGTTTTCCTAAAACAATAAAATGGAAGTTATATTTAATACAGTCAAATTGACTATTCTAAATGAAAAGCTAATGATATCTGAAGTGATACAGTATCAGAATTCTTAAACATACTTCAGAACTCTTTGTCCTTATTGTTATTACTGATGTTCATTTTGTCTATATTAATGTCTTGCTGCAAAACATTGTATACTTGTATTTTTGTAGGTATTTTGTGTGTGTGTTCATGTGTCACATACCAGACATTTTCTTTCTTCATTTACCATTTTTTAATTGCCAAACATACTTCAGTATAAGAGCTTTAAAGTGTGTGTTAAATTGATTATAGTCTGAACAATGAGTATTTAATTCAGTGTATATAAACTTAAACTAACTTTTGAATGCCTTTATTAAAAATAAATTAAAGTAGCTCTCTCAAAAATAATTTTATTAAAGTAATATTAAACAATAAACATAATTTTACCTGTTATTTATGGAGCAAGCCTCTTACAGTCCTCTCTTCAGTTCAGAAAAATGACCAACAAGCTACCATATGCTCACTTTTGTGCTGATATCAACATATCTATGAAAACAGACCTTTGCTTCCGTGCTGTTTACTCATAAAACTGTTAAAGGGTTTTTTCCTTCTGCGGTGACAGATAAGTAGAAGCTTTTTATCTGCTATAGTCTACTAGCTAATTACTGTTCATGTTTACATGCACAGTAATAAATAAAAATTGCGCCACTTAATGCAGATTTGATCATTGATATCTTACAGTGTGTAAACTGTGCTGTATATGGTTTAACATTTTTTATGTTTAACTGAACATATAGGCTATTTTTGTAATGCTCATAAACACAATTTTATGGAACTGAGGAGAACAAGGAAAAAGGGGAATAGAGTATATATTGTGAGCATTTTATGTAGGCATCAAAATTTCAACCAGAGAACTCACACATAGTTTGATAACAATCATGCCAAAACAAACTTCTATGTATTGTACAAGAAAGAATAAGGGTATTGTGAAAGTAAAATTCAAATCCAATAAATTTATTATTAACAAAGCAGGAGAAAGTTTCAAAAACAGATTTATTGACAAAATGACAGGGCAGTGCAGAACATCAGGCATAAAATAATCATTAGATGTTCCTCGAGCAAAAGAATGATATAATTTATACAGGAAAGAAATGCATACATAAGACATAATCAAACACGTAAGAAAAATAAAAAAGAATACATATCACAGGTCAGTAACCTCTTTTTCATTTACTCTTGGTTGATAACCATCCTCACCACCATCTGAGGTCATTTTGACCTCCACATTATACTGTTAGTCTTTACGCAAAATTCTGTCTCCTAGTGTTGTGTCTACAAAGTGCCACAAGTGCAAGGCCTTTACCCTCTAGACACAAACAACCATTAGCACATGTTCTTCACCACAAATACAGGTCACATAATACATCATAGAAATAAATTCTAGAGGAATAGTAAAACTACAATACTTACATGAAATAATGAAATAGAATAATCAATATCAATAAAAAATAATATAAATGTAAATTTACCAAATTAGAATTACAAATTTAAAAAACTTCCACTGATTAAACAGTCATGTAGTAATGGATAATATAGAAAAAAAATAATGAAAAAACCATTAAAAACTTCACAAAAGGACAAGATTTCATGATTAGGAATAAAAGAAGTCAGTTAATTTCTATCACTCCTACTTCCACCCCCCTCACCAAGTCTTGTGCTCTTCTGTGCTGAACACAGCAAGGTCAGTCTGAAAAATTACAGGACCCATACAGCTTGCGGCCAGGGACACAGCCTCAACAAAAGGGAAAGCAGGTACCCAAAACCTTGGAGCACACAGCCAGACTAACTATGAACAAAGTTGAGTTGGAGGAAATATGAAGCCTATTTGTATCTTAAACCTATCTGTAATGGTGTAACATCCATCTTCCACAGTGTCTAATCTTGCAACATTCATGACTATTCCAATTTTTTTTTCTGTGGGGTCCTCAAATATTTTGCTTGGCTAATGACATTTTAATGGGCTGTATGGCGGTTAAAATGGTCACACTGTTAAATCGCACCTCCAGCATCCTGTATTCAAATGTTACTCTCAGCAGTGCACATGCTTACAGTTCACGTTTCCCTGAGCAGAAAGCACGCCTCCTCTGGGCTCTTCCCACATTTCAAAGGCATGCAGGTTTGGTCAATTGGGCAGTGTAAATTGCCCTCTGTAGATGAGTTCACACTGTAATGAGTTGGCACTATGTCAAGGGTGTAGTCTGGGAAAGGCTTCCAGTGCCCTGTGACCCTCAGTGGGAAAAACAAAAGTGGAGGGACAATGTCCTTAGGTGTTTTATGGTGAAAATATATGGTATGTTTTATTATAATGTCATCATCTGCTTTCATGTTTATACAGTTAATGATACACACCCATGCAGAATGACACACAGCAAAATCAGTTAGTTACAGAAATGCTACATGTGTATCACAGTGAAATCATTTAAATTATCTTTTTATACAATATGGATGTATGATAGACAACTCAGTTTGAAATATTCTAAATAAAAATATCACAGTGAATACAATTTCAGTGTACGATCTGTAAATTAAAAAACTCGTTATGTGTCTGAACATTTTTGCAAGGACCTCTTCTGTTATGATTTGTGTTTACATTTGACATGTCATCATAATGAATGACGTTCATTTCATTTCTAAAAATGTTTTGTAGACATGCCTTCTTTAATATGTGTAACCGATTGCCCTTGGTTACCTGGAGAAGGCCCCCCGTGCACTGTGTTACAAACTGGCTTGTGAATTTATAAAACATTCTATCCCGGAAACAAACAGATAACTGGATTCTGGCAGCAGAACCTATAAATGTCTGAAGTACTAAAAAGAGCACAGAACCACTGAATACCTACCTGGAAAATAAGTTTTTGCAGATTATGATAATTTGCTTGTCATTTTCTTTTTCCTAATGAGTTTTCTTTCAAAATTTTCTTAGCAGCATTGTGTGCCGATCCTTCATTATGGTCATGCTTTTCTGTCCCTATATGGAGTCACACTCCTGAAACCAATGCATTATAAAGGGCCTGCTGTCATTTTAAATGTAAAAATAAATGACAGCATACAGGTTTCAACTTCTCCAAAATTTTACAGCCATCACTGTGCATGTTTGCTTTCATGTACCTGACCATACCTTACCGATTCTTGAGCCCTTATAAGTTTTTAAAACACTCCAACAGAATGCGTTGGAACCCACTTTGCCCTCTCAAATAACATGTGACATATTGCAAGCCAGCCTCTCTTCTTGTAGGACTGCTGCTGTGATGTGATAACAGTTATATAGATTATCTTATTTTCACATGCTTCTTTCATTACAGCAGCGTAGTAGGGTTAACAGGAATCACATGCAGGCATTGGATGTTTTCCTGTTTACAAGTTAAAAGTGCAGTTAGACCAATGCATCATAATTGTGGCTGTGTGAGTGGCATTGTGTCCTAGCTTTGTTCTGAAGGCATTCTCACTTAGGACTCAGCAATGTTCCTCCATCCAATGTACAGTGCTGTGAAAGAAAGTATTTGCCCCCTTCCTGATTTTTTATTTTTTTTTGCATATATGTCACACTTAAATGATTCAGATTATCAAACATATTTTAATATTACACAAAGATAACCTGAGTGAATACAAAATGCAGTTTTAAAATGATGATTTCGTTTAAGAGAAAAAAGCTGTGCAGACTTGCCTGGCCCTATGTGAAAAAGTAATTGCCCCTTAAACCTAATAACTGGTTGTGCCACCCTTGTTTGCGATAACTGGCAATGACTCTTTCGCATCACTGTGGAGGTTCACCACTGTTCCAAGTTTTCTCCATTTGGATCTCACCATGGTTCGCTGGAATCCCAAAGCCTTAGAAATGGTTTTGTAACTCTGTCCAAACTGATTCATGTCAATTACTTTGTTTCTCATCTGTTCTTGAATATTCAATTCAATTTATTTTTATATAGCGCCTTTCGCAACAGCATGCCTCAAAGTACTTTACACAGAAAATTGTAGAAATCAGTACAAATGAATGAAGCCAGACAACAATGGAGGAGAGGAACCACAAACTCCACAGTGTGGAGAAAAAAAACCTCTGGGGGCCCAAGGTTCCAAGTGAACTTTCAGATATTTTTTCCAAAACCTTAGACAGAAAAGGGACATTTGAAATAGGTCTATAGTTACTAATTACTTCTGGGTACAGATTAGGTTTTTTCAACAATGGCCTAACAACTGCAACTTTAAAAGAGTTGGGAACAGTACCTAGAGCCTGAGAAGTGTTCATAATATTTTCTAAAGGGCCTACAAAATTTTCTACTGAATCTTTAAGCAGTTGTGTTGGAATGGGGTCGAGTGGACAAGTGGTGGATTTAGCATTAGTTATCAAATTTGTTACGTCTAACGCATCAGTTGGTGAAAACTCACTAAAGGAATGTGCTATTAATGTTGTTGGTGGACTTAGAGGTCGTATATTGGAGCACAGTCTGACTCTAATGTTGTTGATTTTATTATTAAAGAAGGTAATAAAGCTGTCATACTACTAATATAAGAAGGCACTGTAGGTACACCGTTTGAAGTTAACTTAGCTAATGTTTTAAATAGGAAATGTGGGTTATCTTTGTTATCATTAATAAGTTTAGAGTAGTACTCTTAAAGTGCACAGCAAAGCACTTTCTTGTACTGCCTCAGGCAGTTGGACCACACCAACTTAAATACCTCAAGACCTGTGGACTTCCCCTTATGCTCTAATTTACGGCATTCCTGTTTCAGATGCCGTGTATGTTCATTAAACCATGGAGTACACCTGGTGGTTGTAATGGATTCAACCTTTAGTGGAGCTACTTTGTTTATTGTCTGACTAACTATTGCATTATAGTTATGTGTAATTTCATTAATACATGCACTATCAGTAAAAACTGTGTGCTGTATAGCATCTTTAAATTGTTATACTTTGTCGATATTCAAATGGTGGGTCATAATAACCTTATGGTGATTGGTGTCTCCAAATTGCCCGTAGTGTGTGTGTGTGTGTGTGTGTGTGTGTGTGTGTGTGTGCGCGCCCTGCAGTAGGTTGGTGCCCCACCCTGGGTGTCCCCTGCCCTGTGCCCTATGTGTCCTGGGATGGGCTCCAGTCTTCCTGTGACCCTTAATAGGATGAAGCGGTAAAGGCGATGACTGACTGACTTTATATATCTCATTTTGTTGAGCAATAATTACAGTTTATCCATAGTTGTATGCAAAAAGGCACTTCACAGGGATCCAGGAGGGCAGAGGACAAACTGCAAGGAAGCAACACTCAAAAACCAAGAAAAACCACAAGGAAACTACACCCACATTACTTTAACTGCAGGCCACACCACAGTAAAACACCAAACATAATACAGGCCCAAAGAGGAAACACAAAGCAGGGGCAAGCACTACTCCAAAAGAAATAGGGAATCAAAGACATGAGGAAACAAGATTGTGAGATAATGAGGGGGGCACAGCCACAAAGAAGACATCAAAACAAACACCCCCCCACCAAGAGGCATCTCTAAATGCCCAGACAAAAACCACCTCCAAAACAAAAACAAACACATACCTATTCCAAAACACAGGTCACAAGCCAGAGAAAGGGGAACATAGTAACAGCAGGACAAGAAGAAGGACTAGAGACATCAGGCAGGGATACTGAGAGGAAACTCACACTGGGGACACAAGGCAGGAACATAGCAGAGGACATAACAGAAAAGAATATGGAAGAAATGGGGAAATAATGAAATGTGTCATAGAAGGCACTGTGATGCTTCCTGACCCATCAGGTTCCTGCAAAATATGCATCTGTAGGAGAGCTTGGTGAAGGGTGGCAGTCCACACCTCTAGAGGTTTGCCAAGTAGAATGGTGAACAGGAGCTTACTGAGCCCTCCCAGGTCTATGCCTGGCTGGCCCCTAATGATTTGGAAACAGGAGACACTGGCAGCACTGGAACAGTGGAACCAGAGACACTGGCAGTGCTGACAAAGTCAGTGGGACCAGAGAGACTGCGTTGGCTGGTGGGACGAAAGACATTGGAGGTGGCAAGGTGGCTGGCAAGACAGGAGACTATGGCGGTGGCTGGTGGGACTGAAAACATTTCCAAAGCTACTTAAAGAAATAAACAAACCAGCATTTTTCTAGTCTTAAGAACACACTAACATTCAGAAATAAACACTGCAGGAGATCGGTTTTGCTCGTTGAAATAACAAGAGTAGCTATTCTCATATTTGACTACAATGTGTTTCTTAGCTTCCTGCTGTATATTTTCATTTTTATACCAAACAAAGATGATACTGCTATGTGGCGTGCACATAGTTTTGTAGGTGAGTTGTTTCTTCTATGAAGGTAACATGTAAACTTGTTAACTAGGAGTAGACAATGAAGACGAATCATGCATTTGCATTATGCAATGTCTTATATTGATTCAGTTCTCTCATGATGCAGTACTTGATCAAGTACTCTGTCGTACTTGATTCGTTATTTACCTGAAGCACATTTCCCACCTACATTAACGAGGAGGGGGCTGTTTAGGACATGAGCAGTCATGAGCTGAGCCTGTTCTCAGACAGGTTTCAAAAGAAGCTTAAGGAATGCTCTCGCCTCTTTGGGGAGAGCTCATCCAGGAGTTCAACCCGGGACCTCGCGCACCCTAAGCGAGAATCATACCCCTAGACCAACGAGCCACCTGCTGGCACCCTGCTCAACATGTGTTTTCACAACACGCATTTAATGTCCGCTCTTAGTGCCTACCTTTGAGAGACAAATGCTAAAAAAAATCTTCGGATGTCTTTTTGCCTATTTTTCTGCCGTACTCGATTCTTTATTTGCCTGATACTTCAACGACAGTGGT